>JABAYD010039106.1:0-10791 GCA_014822095.1 Diplotaxis tenuifolia | reverse complement strand
TTAAATCATGACCATAATTAATTTTAAATTGTTTATTTGTATTTGAAAAACTTAAAATATTGTTTTAAAAATAATTTAAAATTTAACTTAATTTTTTATAAAATTATTTTTAAAAATTTGTAAAAAATATAATTTTCTAATATTATTAGATAAATAAATAAATTATATTAAATTAGTTTTAAAACTTTATATATTTTAAATGCAAATATTTAACAACTCTTCTTAAGAAAGCATTAGAGAATTTTAAATTACAGTTGTTTCTTTTTTCTTATTTCACTGGAAAATAGCATACTGTTTGAAGGTAAATAAGGACATGAGATTATTAGCGAGTTGCCATTAGGCATCAAGGTAGGTGAAGATAGAGCCACTCTCTGAACTCTTAATGCTTGGCCTCCAATGCTAGTAGGTGAGTGAGCCATGCTGGAGCATATCTTGCGATGTACGATTGAAAACGCCCATCTCGAGTGACACTTGTGGCGATGGCAGTGGTTGCATCGTTGCGTTCTGGAAGAATGTGATCCAAGCTCCATGAGGCCATATCTGTCAGTAAGAGGGAGATGCTGTGACGCATGTGACTAAGGCTTGACTGTCCAGCGGGTTTCGTGAGGAAATCTCGTAGATCTTCAGATGCGGTCTCAAAAATAATATTTGAGAAGTGGAGAGTATGCAAACATTCCACTGCCCAGTATAAGGACCACATGTCTGCTTCTGTTTTTGTCCTCATATAAGGGTAGGCTCGACGACTATGCATGATTGTGCCTCTATTTTCATCGCGTAGGATCCATGAGGCTCCACTAAGGTGATTTGAATTTATCCATGAGGAACCAATATTGCATTTTATGAAGTCCGGGGGAGGTTTTTTCCATTGGACTAAATCAGTTGCAGTCCCTTCCACCTCATCATTTGTTGATGTGAATGTATCATACCATATTGATTCTCCTTCATAGGCCTTCCTGGTAATAGAGGGAACCTCAATATTCTTGGATTCAAAAATATAGGTGTTCCTAGCTTTCCAGATTTTCCACAACAGCCATGGAAACACTTTTTTGTATGGATATCCGACGATGAGCTTTTAGCTACCTTGATCAAGTGGAAGAAATTGAAAAATGTTGAGTTCCGTGAAAAACCACCCGATGGTATTGGAACGTTAGATTGTTCCCATGCCGCTTGTGCTTTAACACACGTGAAAAGGACGTGGCATATGCTCTCCTCATTGTACACATGACATGTTGTATCTATTGGGATACCCCGAGTGCTTAACCGTTGTTTGACCACTAGAACCTCTGATAATGTCTGCCACATAAAGTGTTTTATTTTTGGTGGGGCCTTTATCTTCCATAAATCCTTCCAAAGTTGTTTTTCAATTGGAGGATGTTTGTCTTTGGGGGTGGTCCAAGCCAACCAATGAATCCGCAAATTTATACTCACTGCGTGTTGTGTGTGAACCATTTGTTGTAAATCCCCATCTGATCGAATCTTCATTTATTAAAGATGGTTTTAATGCCATTATCCTTTTAACATCCTCTGGTCCATTTATCTAATCTCTGTATGAATAAGTCTGAGATTTTTAGCGCTAGATTTATAAGGCTATTTGCCCGATACATTGGGGGTCTAGGTACGGAATCTATAATCCAATTACAATTGTTTATATACGTAATTATATAAAAATTTTAAAATTTTAAAATTTCAAATACATGTAAAACAATTATATATAAATTTTAAAATTTGTTAATATTAAAATTTTATATTTTAATTATATATATTTCCGGTCTTATGCTAGAATAGCACGATAAGAAGAACCAAGCGGTAACGAAGGCGCGTGTGATAAGAATTCAGTTACCTATCCCATTCACTGTGGTCTCCAAAATCGAAGGATTTACATTTCGGTTAAGCAAGCAAAGGAAAATAAACATGAAAAAACGAGTAGGAATCACTAATTAAAAAAAAAAAAAGAGAGAGAAAATTAAATTTGCATCAATCTTTCTGCTTTCTCGTTCTCCAACCACCCGAAGGAGAGAGAGAAGAAGAAGAAGAAACACACACACACACGCGCGGGGGAAATCAATCTAATCTCACACACTCTCTTTCTCTCCGCCGCGCCACCATCACTGAGATACGGCGGTGTAAAACTGACAAATTATTCTCAGTGGAAACGATGAGGTTTCTGGCGTTTCTTCTGATCTGTAGTTTCTCTCTTGCCTTCTCCGCCGACTCCGATATCGGGACTGACTCAGCTGAGATCAAGGTAACCGCCACTGAGTCCAATGCGACGAACGCGAAACCTAAGGAGGACAGTTTCGCTGATATGATCGATCGTGCACTTGAGAAGGAGTTTCCTGAGAATGACCAGAACGATGGTTCGTTTATTTAGATCTCCAATCTTCGTAACGTTCGTTGTTGGAGTTAGGGTTCTTTTTGTCTTCAGAGATCAGTTTTTCTTTTGGTGCCAGATCAAATTGATACTCTTTAGGGATTTATCACTGATTTGCTCAATGGTTCATTGATTCCTAATGGTTAATAAGTAATTGGACTTTTTGAACGTGCTGTTTATAAATTGCTTTTTTTTTTTTTTTTGTTTTTTTGTTTTTTGTAGTTCCTGATCCAGGAAGCTTCAATAATAGTGTTGCTGATCAGCAGGTTGGTTCATTGCAAGTTCTTATCTTTGTTTTCGTCCCAGTTAAATTGTTGCTTTTTTAACAGCACATTACTCAATTTCTTTATGTTTGTTATGCTCGTTAGGCTGTCCTGGAGACTGTTGCTCGAGTTAAGCCCAAGAAAAATGAGACCAAGACCAAGGAGGAGAAGTGAGTCTTCGTTTTATGATGCTTAATTTATTTGTGCAAGTAGTGGCTGTTATCTTCTTTTGTTTCATACGCTAAAAGGGAACTGTAACATAATTACTGCCTTTTATTCTAGATCATTCTTTAATTTGGATAACGAGAATGGCGTTGAAGATACTCCAAGACTGATTGATAGGAAGGTAAACTTATATATTCTTTAAGTGTTGTACTATGCATTGCTGAAGAAAGAATATACGTCTATTATGTGCACGTTTGTGATAACATTCCCCTAACTTGAAATTACTCCAATTCCAATCCAGGACAACGTTTTTATTATGTCCAATCCAAAATCCAAGTACCCTGTCCTGCAGCTAGATTTAAGGTAAGTATAGCGTAAGGGTAATTCTTTTTTTTTTTTGGTTGTATTATGTAAGAATCAACCTAGCTGTTTTTTTTTTTGTTGGGGACATATCTCTTAATCGGTGCATCAGGCTTATATCAGATCTGGTTGTCGTCATTGTTTCTGCTACTTGTGGTGGAATTGCCTTTGCTTGTGCTGGTCAACCGGTGAGCAAACGGGTCCTTTGCAAAGCTTGTGACTATCTGTTTTATTCTGTTAGGTTTTGAATATTTGTTGCCACTTGAATGATCGGATCATGAAACCATTATTTAATTTCTACACTACTTGTATTTCAGGTCATTACTGGGTATCTATTGGCTGGATCTATCATTGGACCGGGTGGGTTAAGCTTTGTTAGTGAAATGGTGCAGGTAACTTACATCAGCTTTAGTTCTTCAAACTTCCTCTTTTGTTGTCTGCATATTGCGTATCTATTCATAACTAGCAGATTGCTTGCTCATGTAAATGGTTGACAAGGACTTGATTTATATTACTTTTTGTGTAGCACAGGTTGAAACAGTAGCTCAATTTGGTGTTATCTTTCTCCTTTTTGCTTTAGGATTAGAATTTTCTGCAGCAAAGGTTTGCATGTTTTCACCCTCTTATGGCTCTGGTATCGTTGTTCCGACCTATTGAAACTTTTAAGACGGTTATTGTACTTTGTGGTTGCAGCTTCGTGTAGTTCGTGCAGTAGCTATTCCCGGAGGTCTTCTTCAGATATTTTTGTTCATGTGCTTGAGTGGGATAACAGCCTCGGTATGTTCTAAATAGTAGCAGGCCAACAATCTAGTTAAAGAAAGAGTTATTAGACAACTCGTGTATGGATCGTCGTGAACTTAGAATGTATTCGGTTGACTTAGCTGTTCCTTCATTCGCAGTTATGTGGGGGTAAACTAACAGAAGGAATATTCGTTGGTGCATTTCTTTCTATGTCATCAACAGCGGTGGTAAATTCTAATGTCACCTTTGTATTTTTGCGTGTATAATATTTTTGATCTTGTTCTACACTGTTTGAATTTATTACCTGGCCATGATTCTTGTACCAGGTTTTGAAATTCTTAATGGAAAAAAATAGTATAAGTGCTCTTCATGGTCAAATAACCGTTGGAACCCTCATCCTTCAGGTATCTACTTGGTCACTCTTCAAATAATAGCATATTTAATATGATTTTACAGCCTTTTTTTCCGCGTCCTCTACAATGCAACAGTTGCTTTCATTAGATATTTAATTTATTGTTTCATGAATAACTAGGATTGTGCTGTGGGTTTGCTTTTTGCTCTCCTTCCGGTTCTTGGTGGAACTTCTGGTGTCCTTCAAGGAATGTTGTCCATGGCTAAATCGTATGTACTTTTTCTCCAGGAAGTTCTGTGAAAATATCAGAAAATAGCCTGCTTCTTTTTTGCCACTTGTTATGTTGTGGTTGTGACACTTTATTACTTTTGACCGTCTGGTAATTCTTTCCAGGTTGGCTATATTGATTGCGTTTTTGGCTGCTTTGTTTGTATTGTCACGTACCTGGGTACCTTGGTTTCTAAAACTTATGACAAGCCTTTCTTCTCAGGTATACATACATTTTATACATGTTTTCCCTTTTGGTCTTTAAAATGTTTATTAACTTTAGCATTCTTCAATCTTTGACAGACTAACGAGCTCTACCAGTTGGCCGCTGTAGCATTTTGCTTGCTTGTCGCTTGGGTTAGTCTAACCACCTGTTCTTCTACCTATTAGCTGTTTGTACATGTGCCCCTCTCCAAGTTTTCAAGTCGTAAATCAAGTATGGTTTTGGATTCTTCAGTGTAGTGACAAGCTCGGTCTAAGTCTTGAGTTGGGTTCCTTTGCGGCAGGAGTGATGATATCAACAACTGATCTCGCCCAGCATACTCTTGAACAAGTAAGAAAGTTCGACTCTTTCAAACTTTAGGGTCTCTTTCCATTTTCTTTGGACACTCTTTATTTAAGTGTTTTTCCGGCTACTATCTTATCGTTGCCTCCTTGATGAAATAGTCAAATACATTACTTTCTTTTGCGCATCGTAAAAAGATTTACATTATCGTATCTTATTGTTTTTGTTCTTTTGCAGGTGGAACCCATCCGTAATTTTTTTGCAGCGCTGTTCCTTGCTAGTATTGGAATGTTAATACATATGCACTTCTTGTGGAACCATGTTGACATTCTGGTAGCAGCAGTGTTACTGGTGATAGTGATAAAGACCGTGGTAGTTGCAATCGTTGTTAAAGTCTTTGGATACAATAACAAAACTGCAGTACTTGTAAGAAGTGAACCTTTCATTTCGTCCTTCTTTCATATACTTAAAAATGAGAGAGGCCTCACAATATTCTGTCTGTAGGTTGGAATGTCACTTGCGCAGATTGGTGAATTTGCTTTTGTTTTGCTAAGTCGAGCATCTAATCTTCACCTAATTGAGGTAAAGCTCTTTGATTATTATAGATCTAGCTGAGCATATATATCTTCCATAATAGTTTGCTTTTGGTTGGATTTATAACAATGAAAGTGGCGTGTGTTTATTTTCAGAGCAAACTGTACCGCCTGCTTCTGGGAACAACAGCTCTAAGTTTGGTAATGATCCATTTATTGTGTGTTTACTTTGCTTTCTCAAGGAATAGCTGTAGATTTCATTCACGTACCTTAAAAACAATATTGTTTAGTAAACTATTAAAGTAGAGAATATGTATTTTGCAGGTAACGACACCATTGCTATTCAAGTTGATACCAGCCGTTGTACATTTAGGAGTGCTCTTACGGTGGTTCTCTCCCGATGGCTCAACTGAGGTAATATCTAAAACATCCCTGTCTCTCTCTCTCTACAGCGTTGGCTCAACTCAACCCTTGGGACCTTTTCTTCTTCATCTTGGTATCCAGATTGGTTTCAAAGGGGATTTGTATCATTCGGAGAGTGCAAAGCGTATATCAATCATGATCCAAGGTTCTCTTCACGATTCTTGATGATACCTTAACAACACACGACAAACATCAAAAGCCACATTTGATCTCAAAGCTAGGGAAAGGGGGCAATACCCTCGATTGTGTTCCGGATGTATAGATGTTTCTGAGAGATCAGGAGTGAACCGAAGACGTAACTGTATAAAATCTCTTACACGAAGATAACTACTACAGACTTGTAACTTTGCTTCATTCTTCTTCTCTATATTGTTTTGGCATATTCTTTTTTGGGTGAAAATGCAGGAAAGGCAGTTTTCTCATAGTTTGTTTTCTCATCTTACATTTTCTGAAACAACTTTAGAAACAATCTTTAACGTTTTGTAATGATATCACAACCCCCCCCCCCCCCCCCATTAAACTAGTATCTCTTACATAAAATGTTTTTTGAGTTAATAGACTACATATAGAGTACAACAACAGATACAATTTAATTAAAGAATATGAAAGAGAAGAAGAAAAAAATGAACCAATGTTTCTTCAACATTTCGTGGGAACCCGGGTCTTTATTGGCTTAAGCTTCAAACCAAGACTCTCTGGAGACAGAAGCTCAGGGGAAATACACGACGGACTCAGCGGACTCGTAGGGCTATCGCTAACCCGACCAGGCCGATACAGTCCAAACCCCATGAAAAAGAACTCCATTGGTATCAGCATCGCATGTGGTTGCTCTTCTGTGACCATTGATCCACAAGCTTGCACCTAACAATATCTCAAAACAAACAACATCAAAGCATGTCCTAATAACCTATAGAAAGGTAAAAGAGCTTATTAGTTACCTCAACCAAGGCACTGTATTTTCTGTCTAATGCAGACACCATGTGAAGAGTTTCAGAGTGGAAAGGTGATTGGTCGCCAACAAATATGAGTGTACGGCATTTCAAACTCCTCAAGCCATCGGTTATGTCATGTCTCCTGTTGATTGCTTCCAGAAACCTCCTAAGACTAACACCATGTCTTTCTCCAAGAAGCTGAACAAACATTCCATATGTACACAGGTGTTAGAACAATGTTAAGGTGAAGACTACTACTAAATTTAAAGTAAAGTACTCACCCTTCTGCATTCATGTACTACATCCCTCTCTGGGACTTCAGAGCTACCACGAGCTTCCTGTCGTGGTAAAATAAAACAGTATCAAATCGATGTCTATTGAGTACATGTGCAGGGTGGGTTTCCTCTAGGAAGATTATTACCTTACTGAAGTACCTCTGAAGGAAACGGTCTTTTAACAATCCAGACATTCCATAATAGTACAACAAGTTTGACACTACCTGCAGTATTAAGTATTAACAACATGTTATACATTCGTCTGGATGTTAAATGAAGTGTGTGTGTGACTTTCCCTTTTGTAGAATTTTATACACTAACCTTATAATAAAACCATTCAGACCATGAGGGTGCTTTGCATAGAGGCGATATCAGAATCAGACCCAATACTCTATCTTTATGTTTAATCTGCAAAACCATTAAACAACCAGTTAATAAGTAAAGATAAAACCTAAGATGTCCTAAGAATTTTAGCTGTAAATAAATCCTCAATGAGTACATACAGCAAATAAGGAAAGAATGTAGGCACCAGCTGTGATCCCCATGCACATCACTGACTCCAGGCTGCAAAGACACATATACACATTATTTTAAGGACTATATTGTTAAAGTGTGAGAGTTAGTTGATTCGAAGCTTTACCTAAAGAAGTTCAACACTTCAAGAATCTGGTCGGCGAGGTCTTCAACAGAAGGCGAAGGATCATTGGAACAAACTGGAGCAGCTCCGAACTACAAAAACTCTTTGTAGAAACCGACAGAACGTGAGCAAGCAGAAAAGTAGACTTTTACAAACAAAGAATTGTTAAGAGAATCAATTTTGCAAACCTCATGTCCAGGGGGACTAATATGGTAGATGCAGAAGTTATGGAGGAGCAATGACACTGCTTCAGGGCAGAGAAACAGTCCTTGGAAGCAAGACAAGTCTAGCCAAACATTACGAAATTTAAAATTCAGGTGATGTGAAAGTGAATATAAACCATGTAACCAATGAATATAGTTTCCCACACTCTTACAATTTAATGCCACATCTGGGTAAGTGATCAATGCTGGTTTCTCTTGATCTCCATAGACAACAACTGAAACTAAACCATGGCAAGTTTTGACATGATGCTCCTGCCAAAAAAAAACAAAAGCAGAAACAAGAAAGAACTGAATCAATCTATCTAATGATACAAGCTTGATTATCATATACACACACACCATTGGTGTCATCCAAAATCAGCTCAACATTTTTAGAGAAAAACCACAATAATATTTACTGTTTTATTTTTTTTTTCTTTTGTAAGCAGGTACTACTACTACAGCTAAGAAAGGAACATTCCAACTTTGTTCCAGACCACACAAAAAGAAAAATAAATAAGATTCTCAATAGATTCTCCCATGTGCAAGACTCAGAAAATCAGTACATGAGGATAAACTTGTCGCTAAATAAAAAGTCAGACATCATATATCAATTATAGAGCATTTTTTTAAAAAAAAAAAAAAGATACCATTTTTTTTGAAAGGGGGTCTCTCTTGACCTTTTATGTTGAGAATCGAATAAATCAAACCCCCAAAGTTGACAGATTTCCAGATGAAAATCAAAGACAAAAGTGAACCAACTTTTAAGTGAGAAAACCAGTCTGATTTTCAAATCCAACTTGTAATAAATGTAAAGCATATACAAAACTAAATCCAGAATGCTTTGACAAGAACAGCTAATAATACATTGGTTCTAATCAGAAAGTGAAAATATTTCTTTCGATTATACAGCTAATTCCCACTGAGGTTGGAAGCTAATTAGGAAACTATAAACCCAAAACAAGATGTGAAAAATTCGAAGTTGCCGAAAAAGTATCAGAACCAGAGCAAAACAGGGAAACGAAAGAGGAAAGAGATAAACAAATAAAGAAAGTAAATTTTGCAGTTCAATGTGTGTGTAAAAACAAACCTTTCCACCATTGTAGATCTCTTCAATGTCGACTGAGACGTCGTCGTTTAAACCCGTCATTGACCCCAAAAGCTGCGTCTTTTACTCTCTCTTATGTTGAGATTGAAAGAGAAAAGGGGATAACTCTCTTTTCGGGTTAGATTGCCTTAAGATCGTAAGCTTCAACGGCTCTTTTTTGCTACGGTTTGTCTTCTTCTTCTTCTTTGATGTAAAGAGAGAGAGAGAGAGTGGTCCACTTTCTATCTCTGTCTCGATGTCTGTGTGTTATAAGAAAGCCGCGTTGTGTTTAATGGCCAGCGGTTAATCATTTCCCACCGACGCCGATGACCCTTTTTATTTGCGCCGAACTTCCATACGGCGCCGTTTTAAGTTTCTCTTTGTTTTTGATTTCCTTTATTTTTTTCACTTATTACATTTAAGTTCTGATCAGTAAACATAGTAATAATAATTACCATATTTCAATTTTATTAAGAACCAAAAAGACAATAGAAACGATCGATTATTTACATTTTCCTTCTCATTTTCATTTACTTTAACAACTTTACTCCTTTTTTTGTCTTCTACTCTACAGTGGTCATGTGAACTCCAATCACTTTACCATTTAATGTAACAAACTTTTTGTTTTTGTTTTTCTCTCAATCTATTATACAACTACCGATTAAAAAAATTGAAATAAATACTCAAAAAATTATCAACAAAACTATTTTGTAAAACAACAAAAAGAGTTTGGCAGACCTAACTATTGGAAAAACCAAAATTTTGTCTAACCGAAACAAGGCATCAATACTTTTTTTTTCAATGATCAACTGATCATTCTCTTACCTCGTGGGCCAAAAAACTCGACAAGCTTAAAGCCCATTAGTATGTATCCCTTATACCCAATATAGAAATGGCAGCGTTTGTTTTGACATTGTCTTCCATATAAACGGTCTAAATTTTGAATATGTAATTTCATTTTTGTATAGAATGATCCTTGTATCACCGCTCCTCGTCCATGATCAGCATTACAAAAAAACTCAACATCAATATATAAATCCTTCTTTTAAGGTGGAGCATTTGATTAATTCGATCAATTTTTTTCTAATGCATATATACATCCAAATGATGTTAAGATTATCAAATTTTTGGGGATAATTAGGATCCAAAGACCATATACGTATGGATGGAAATTCACGTAATCCGGTAAATATTCTGTAATATAAATTGAAACATTATATCCAGATAAGGACATAAAGATGGTTACTTATGGTCGAGATAGAGAACTTTTATTGGCCTTTACCTGAAAATGGAAGTGTGGTTTTAAATTGAGACACTTAATCTGGCAAATTTTATCTGGTAATTTCTTAGTGTCAAAGATTCCGAAGAAACAAAGGATGGATTGTGATTTACGATATAGCTTATGTGGAGCGGAAGAAAAAAATACCAATCATGTTTTTTTCGCATGTCCACCAACTTTACACGTTTAGACACTATCAAAGATTTGTTCATACCCATAAGTTTTTCCCATCATCCTTAGTCTTTATTAATATGCTAGGTTGCATGGAAACGGAAACGGATACACGGAAACGAAACGTTTCGAAACGTGGAAACATAATTTTTAATTTTTTTTCTTTGGAAACGTTTTAGAAACGTCTATAAATATATATATATATATATATTCATGGATTTTATTAT
>JABAYD010039103.1:0-19965 GCA_014822095.1 Diplotaxis tenuifolia | reverse complement strand
TTTAAGTTTAAAATGTCTTGCTGTCTCGAGATCAAAATCGTCATTACATTATTTTCTTATTAAAATCTCATCCATTATTGGTCTACTGTTACTTTTTATTCTATTACGGTGACCTAGAATGAAAATTAACTTCTATGAATTGTATTGTACAGATTTGGCCTTCTCAAATTATCTTTTGAAATTCAAAATTATTAAAACCAACAAATATATACTTTTGTCTTAGTGTTACCATTTTCATGGTTCAAAGCTTTTGTTAAATTTATTAGTTATATATGTGCTATAAATATACAGATTAGTTTGTGTATATTTTTTGAAGTTACTATGTTAGTTAATTTAATTATATATTCCGTCCAATATATTTTTATTTGCTTTAAGCCTCCAAAATTATTTGGACGAAACAGTTTCTCCTCATCATAAACCACACCTTTTTACTCGGAGAAGACAATAAATATCATCAAAGACTCAAAGAAAAGATAATCATGTTCAGTTTATGAGTTATAGCCACACCTCCCATCTAGATCTCATCTAAAAAAATAATAATCTAGAAAACACAACTAAGAACAACTTTCAATACAATCCTGACTGTCTTTGTATTTTAAACTCAGTTTTAGTATTTTATTAAATTAATAAAAAAATATGAAAAACTGTATACAAAATTCAAACAACAAAAAACAGAGTATGTCTCATCTCATATATTATATCCTACATCGTACACAGTTTTTAGATATGTAAAAGTTCTGTAGTATTTTATATTCACACAACAAAATTAATGTAAAAATTTAAAAGCAATTATCCGCGCATAGCGCGAAAAAACGATCTAGTGTCTTCTAATTTTGAATGAAAATAATATATGACAAATACTATGATTTTAAAGTATCATGAATGGGAAATTACAATAAATATTAAGATGGAAAATCGAATCATTATAAGTGGTGGTTTTTATTCAGTTGTAGCTCTGAATACAGTAAAATTCAAAAAGAGAGTTAACATTTTATTAAAAAAAACTCGGAGAGAAAAAATAGGAGTATTAAGTTAACACACAAATGAATATTTAAATAGTCATGTTGACCAAAAGAAATGGCCATGGCTTCATGGGCCAAGAAAAAGGTCAAAATAAAGTTAAAGCCTGAGCTAGCTAGGGTCATACAAACGAATTTCATCCATTGCATCTACCCTTGTCTTTAATCTGGAGATGAATAATTTATATTCTACTGGAGTGGTCTGATCATTAGACAGACTCACCATCTCCGACGCTTATATGTATTGGCTTGGGCTATTTAATACAATACAAGTTATATACTAAACAACATAGTAAAAAGTTGTAATTAAATGGCACTGTAAGTCTGTATGTTCGAGAAATTAAAATCATGCGTCAATCACAAAACTCCTTCTATGATCTAATTAACATAACATCTTAGAAAACAAACACGGATAAATGACGCTTACCGTATATGTTCTTCCCATGTATTTGATTAAAACATTGTTATTTTTTTTATTTCGAATGTTAGGTCATGTCATTTTAGGATATAGGAATTTTATATCAAGAATAATCGCACGGCACGCGGCTAGTCCACGTTTCTTCCATGACGCCATGAGTAATTAGCGTAGAACATCACAGACACAGCCGAATATAGATGATAAGACAATGGGTCATAAGCCTAAGGCCCAACAACATCATCACAATGCCTCTCCTCATCTCAAAAGAGACAAGACGATAAAACAGCCTAACGGCTCAACGGTGAAGACGACGACAGTCAATAGATTCGAAGCTCTATCCAAGCTGGTCAATGATGAGTCATAGACAGGCTGGCTAATACCCTAGTATCGGTTTTTTGTATATAAAGCATGATAAAGCTTAATGTAAAGATCATCCAAAATTTATAAGAGTAAAGTTGTTTAAAGCTCTCTCCTTTTCAAAGTTCTTTATGGTATCAAAGCCCTTGTAAGCTCTAACAGGCAAACAATGGCGGATCCTTTGTACCCTCTCCCAAGTAACGTTCACGTTGTGAGTTGCGTTACGCTGAAGTTCAATGACACCAACTACCTTCTGTGGAAGACTCAGGTGGAATCTCTCCTTTCAAGCCAAAAGCTTGTCGGCTTCGTCAACGGCATCATCCCAGCTCCTCCTGCTACAAATCAGGTCGAGATTGGTGGTGTGGTCACAACTGTCCCAAATCCAACCTATGAGTCCTGGTTCTATTCCGATCAACTTGTCCGGTCATGGATCTTTGGTACTCTCTCCGAAGAAGTACTTGGATCTGTTCACAGTCTTCAATCCTCAAGAGAGGTCTGGATGTACCTTGCTGAACACTTCAACAAAAGCTCTCTTGCTATAAAGTTCTCTCTCCGGAGAAGCCTTCAGCTTTTGAGCAAGAAAGGTAAGACCTTGATGGAGTATAGTCGTGAGTTCAAGTCAATCTGTGATGCTCTAAGTGCGATAGGGAAACCCATTGATGAATCCATGAAGATTTCTGGGTTCCTCAATGGTCTGAACCGTGAGTATGACCCAATCACTACAGTCATACAGAGCTCTCTCACCAAGTTTCCTCAGCCTACGTTTAACGATGTGGTCTCGGAGGTTCAAGCCTATGATAGCAAGCTAAAATCTTATGAAGACACAGCTGCGGCGACTCCTCATCTTGCATTTCAAACTCAGCAAGCAAGTAACCCCTCCCACACGCCACAGTACAACCCCAACTATCGTGGCCGTGGAAGGTTTAATCAAGGTCGAGGACGTGGTGGCTACTCCAACAGAGGAAGGGGATTCTCTCAATACCAAACCCCTTCCACTGGAAACAACACTCGCCCTGTGTGTCAGATATGTGGTCGTATTGGTCACACTGCTGTGAAATGTTACAACAGGTTTGACAATAACTTTCAATCTCCAGAAGCTCATCAAACATCTCTTCAGGTTACAGACTCATCTGGAAGAGATTGGTATCTGGATTCTGGTGCGACGACTTATGTAACTGGATCAGTCACAAATCTGCAACAAGCTCAGCAGTACACTGGGCAGGACACTGTGATGGTTGCAGACGGTACTTATCTCCCTATCACTCATGTTGGTTCGGCTACTCTCTCTAACACCGCAGGTACTATTAATCTTAGATGAAGTTATTATGTGTCCTTCTATACAAAAATCATTATTGTCTGTGTCAAAACTCTGTGATGATTATCCCTGTGGTGTATACTTTGATGCAACTAAAGTGTGTGTGATTGATATCCCAACTCAGAGAGTAGTGTCCAAAGGTCCTCGTCGTAAGGGGCTCTATGTGTTGGAGAATCAAGAAGTGGTAGCTCTCTACTCAAACCGTCAGTGCAGTGCAGATGAAGATGTATGGCACCAGCGTCTGAGGCATGCCAACTTCAGAGTTCTTCAACACCTCAAGAATAATAAAGATATTGTAGTGAATAAAAGCAGAAGTAATCCTATCTGTGAGCCCTGTCAGCTAGGCAAATCTTCTAAGCTTCAGTTTTTCAATTCAGATTCTAGTGTTTTGCATCCTCTAGATAAGATACATTGTGATCTTTGGGGCCCTGCGCCAGTTGTTTCAAACCAAGGATTCAAATACTATGTATTCTTTGTGGATGGTTTCTCTAAATATACTTGGTTCTATACTCTCCATGCTAAATCCGAGTTCCTACCTGTCTTTAAAACCTTTCAAACTCTTGTGGAAAATCAATATAACTTCAAGATAAAAGTGTTCCAGAGTGATGGCAGTGGTGAGTTCATGAGCGTTGCGTTGAAACAACATTTCAGTGAAAGAGGCATCAAACATCTCATCTCCTGTCCATATACTCCGGAACAGAACGGAACAGCAGAGAGAAAACACAGACACATAGTGGAACTTGGCCTCTCAATGCTGTTTCACAGTCATGTTCCAGCTAGTCATTGGGTAGAGGCGTTCTTTACATCTGTTTACATTGGAAACAGACTTCCAAGCTCAAGCTTGCAAGACAAGAGTCTGTATGAGATCTTGGAGAGCAGATCACCTAATTACAGTGCCCTCAGAGTATTTGAAGCAGCCTGTTATCCATGCCTCAGAGCTCAAACAGATAACAAATTTGATCCAAGGAGTCTCCAGTGTGTGTTTGTTGGGTATCACACTCAATATAAAGGCTACAGATGTCTCCATCCTCCAACTGGCAAAGTGTTCATCAGCAGACACGTTGTTTTTGATGAAACTATGTTTCCTTTCAAAGAGAAGTATAAACATCTTCTGCATGCATCCTCCACGTCGCTTATGAGAGCTTGGAATCATACTCCTCCTGTTCAACCTACATCAGATGACAGAGTAATCAGAACTTTTCCTTCACCTCAACTGCCCAACCCAAACCATCTCCCTAACCAAATACCTCACCCAAACCATGTCCCTAACCAAATACCTCACCCAAACCCTGTCCCTAATCACATACCTCAACCACACAACATACCACCTCCTCAACCTATACCTCAAGCTGACAACAGCCACATAATGACGACAAGATCAAAAACTGGCATACATAAACCCAACACAAGATATGCCCTCCTTGCCTCTAAATTCTCCACAAAGGAACCAGCCACAATAGCGGAGGCAATGGCTCACCCGGGTTGGATAAATGTAGTAATAGAAGAAATGGAACGCATTCACATGATGAGAACATGGTCTCTGCTCCCAAGAACTCCTGATATGAACGTTATAGGGTCTCAGTGGCTATGCAAAACAAAACTCAAACCTAATAGAGAGGTTGACAAACTTAAAGTTCATCTTGTTGGAAAGGGAAATCATCAAGAGGAAGGTCTGGATTACCTTGAAACATTTAGCCCGGTTGTGAGAACGGCAACAATCAGAATCGTCTTGAATGTAGCTGTTCAGAAGGGTTGGAACTTGAAGCAACTTGATGTCTCCAACGCATTCCTTCATGGTGAGCTAAAAGAACCTGTTTATATGACTCAACCGGCAGGCTTTGTGGATAAAGACAAGCAAGAATACGTCTGCAAGCTCACCAAAGCCTTGTATGGTCTAAAACAGGCTCCTAGAGAGTGGTTTGACATGTTCAGCAACTTTCTCATTGACATTGGTTTCGTCTGCAACAAGTCTGATCCTTTGTTGTTCATCTATCATCGGGAAGGAAGAAGTATGGTGCTGCTTCTTTACGTTGATGACATCCTGCTCACGTCTTATGATCATCACCTGATGGATGCTCTTATTGAGAAACTCAACACTCGATTTCTCATGAAAGATCTAGGCTTCCCCAAATACTTTCTTGGGATTGAAATTGAACAAACGTCGGAAGGACTGTTTCTTCATCAAACGGCATATGCAGATGATGTTCTCCATCAAGCAAACATGTCGTCCTGCAATCCAATGCCTACTCCCCTGCCAACTAGCCCTGATACTCTTGACGATGAGCCGTTTTCTGAGCCAACCTACTTTAGAAGTATTGTAGGTAAACTTCAATACCTCACAATATCTAGACCGGATCTTCAGTTGCGGTTAATTTTGTTTGTCAAAGAATGCATGCTCCTACTTTGGGAGACTTCAAACTGCTCAAGCGTGTGCTGAGGTATGTGAAAGGCACGCTAACCATGGGCATTCACATCAGCCGGAAGTCTAATCTGGTGCTTACAGCCTACTGTGACAGTGACTGATCAGGATGCCGTGAGACAAGAAGATCAACAACTGGTCTGTGCACTCTACTTGGTCCTAATCTCATATTCTGGTCAGTTAAACGTCAAGACAGTGTATCCGGTTCATCCACAGAAGCCAGAGCACTGACTGAAGCTGTGAAGGAGATAACGTGGCTGTCATTTGTGCTGAGGGACTTGGGAGTTCATCAACTCAACCCCACTCTTCTGCAATGTGACAATCTTTCCGCTGTGTACTTGAGTGTTAATCCTGCTCTTCACAAGCGATCCAAGCACTTCGAGAATGACTGACACTACATAAGAGAGCAGGTAGCTCTTGGCCGCATTGAAACCAAGCACATTCCGGCTACAGAGAAACTTGCAGATATCTTCACCAAGCCGCTTGCAAGACGTTAGTTTGAGATGTTGAGAGACAAACTTGGCGTTTCCGTCTTACCCACGTCAAAATTGAGGGGGAATATAGATGATAAGACAATGGGCCATAAGCCTAAGGCCCAAAAAAATCATCACAATGCCTCTCCTCATCTCAAAAGAGACAAGACGACAAAACAGCCTAACGGCTCAACGGTGAAGACGACGACAGTCAATAGATTCGAAGCTCTATCCAAACTGGTCAATAATGAGTCATAGACAGGCTGGCTAATTTCCTAGTATCGGTTGTTTGTGTATAAAGCATGATAGAGCTTAATGTAAAGATTATCCGAAATTTATAAGAGTAAAGTTGTTTTAAAGCTCTCTCATTTTCAAAGTTCTTTACCGAGGGACCATAACCAAAAAAACGTTTTCTCGTTTGTATTATTGTATATGCATTTATTAAGTGTTGTAGGATTAATGCGTTAGCTAATAAAGATAGTAACAATCATCATACCAACAAATTCAGTTATGCAAACTTGTAATACTTGTATTTAGAACCATTCTGAAAACAAATATTTCGAGGAGAACATTTCTGGTTCGTATAAAACCTTATAAGTTTCCAAGTCTTTATAGAATGATGTACACACTAGTACTTCAAGAATGGATTAGGTAGTAAACACTATGGATTGGTAGGCAAAAGAACAACAAGGATTAGGTAGTAAACACTATGGATTGTTCCTTAGTCTAAACAGAATTAGTCAAAGAGAGAATCTTAGTTTAAAATTTAAACAATGACTTCTTCAGCTCTCTCTATACTTTCTCATAGGCAATGTCCTCTGGTTAAATAGTAGTATATGTTAGAACAATTATTAAATAAGTTTGCAAGATTATGGGGCTTGCCCTTTCTTTTCATGGTTTGTTGTTACTTATTACAGTGGACAACCAATATGAGGTGTACCAGATTTCCCGGTTAATAATAGCCCTTTATATGTAAGAATATGAATATACCCATTATATGAAAGAAATGTAAATAGAGAAGAAATAGGCTAATAACAAAACGAATGTCTACTCGGAATCGAAACGATAATAATAAAACTTGGGGGAAGAAAATGAAGGAGCTAGAGGAATCCATGTGTATCCAAACACTTGCAGACAAAATCAGATTCAGAGAATAGAAAAGCAACTTTAGCTTTTTTAAAGACCACCAGACTCAGAAAAAGAGATTTCAAACACTCTCTCTCTCCCCTCTTTTAGGGTTCTTATATATATTTCTCTCTCTCCTTTCCCTTTAATTATCCCCTACGAAATTTCCTCCATTCTAACTTAATCATACCTACCACCATGATGCCACTCTCTTGCTCATGCATGTGTGATCTAAATGGTGATGTGGATTACTGTCATGGATGTCTATATTTAGAGAGGTGGTGAGAAGATGAGATGCTGAAGCAACCCCACAAGTAATCCTTGTTTCACTCTCAAAAGACTAAACAAATTAACCAAAAATAAATATTTATGCCCTACGTTTAACATTTTGCCTTTATCCCTTCATTCTTGCCCTTTCCTTAGGGTTTCTTGTGGGTCTGTCTTTTTCCCTTTACTCAGTTTTCCTTTTTTTTCATTTCTTGTGTTATTTTTATCTTTTTGACCCAAACATCTCACTTTTAATTTGCTTGCCTCTAGCTATTTCTCCACCTCACTTTAATTATTTTATATAAACATTTTCTCTTCCTCTCTCAATCACCTTCAACATCTATTGCTTCTATCTTTCTCTTTGGATCTCCAATCTCATCTCCCCCGCCACCCCATATTTTGTTTCTTGATCCTCATAATCTAACAATCGTCATTTAGGGCTTCAAGAACCCTAACCTCAAGTCCTCATGATAGCCAGAGAGAGAGAAAGATCTCTTCAATTCCATTCCCGTACATGCACATCACATGAGTTCATGTCTTAGATTGTTTATATTTATTGTATACAGTATATCTGTTCATGCATGTCCAGATGGAGATTGCGTTACTAGAATTAGATATCGATTTTTAGGCAATTAGTTTCAATACATACATGTTTAAGCATCATGACACATATATACATAGAAGCATATGTTGATGTGTTATATATATGCCTGGCTCCCTGTATGCCATACACCAAGCTCATCGACCATCGACGACCTCCGTGGATGGCGTATGAGGAGCCAAGCATATTTTCATAGACATTTACACATTTTTCTAGTTAAGTAATGATAGTGGTTAATTAAATTGTGTTGAGCTTGTTTTGTAGAAGTCGCTGTTAATTGCTCCATCCAATCATGTGCGTAAGATTACAGGGTAGCTGATGAAACCATAGAGAGAGACATATGCTTCTTGTGGTCTTCAGTATATTCCACTGATAGATATTTTGGTGACCCTCTGATTTCGATCTAGTGCTCGATTCGTATTTTTCTAGTACAGATGTTTGTCTTGTCACGGCACACCTTACGAGGATTCCTTCTGTAATCACTTCGATGTATCTTAGTTGGCAATGAAATTGTTAACTTATATCGATAGCTGATTATACATTCCCGTACGGTTCTCAGATTCTTTTGTATCTTCCACTCATATCGATTTTATTCACTATATGTAAATGTATACACCGTTTTTGAGAAAGGGCATTCTGTAAATGTATATCTATATAACTTGTAACCTATATATCATTATGACAGTATTTTGTACTTCAAATTATGGTTTCAATCGCACAACTAAATGTATATCTATATAACTTGTGGCCTATATATCATTATGACAGTATTTTGTACTTCAAATTATGGTTTCAATCGCACAATTGTCACGAAGATGGATCATACATTTCTGAATTCGAGTCCGCGAGGTGCCGCAATGATTGCATCTGGTTTGTTGATCTCTCTTTGAAAATTGAAATATATTATATAGACAAACTAAGTAGAAGTACTATAATCAAAGTTTGTTTTTAGATGTGATACACGAATTTAATCCCCTATATATTAATTCATAATCATTTAAAAAATTGTAATCTTAAGTTTGTAATAATTAAAAATAACGTGACATAGCTTTTTGGCTTCTATTTCAAATTACAAGCTTTATAATTACAATTGTTTCTGATCCTACGTATAGATAATTATATAAAAATTTTAAAATTTTAAAATTTCAAATACATTAAAAACAATTATATGTAAATTTTAAATTTGTCAATACTAAAGTCATCATACGCAGGTCTTATCCAAGTATTTGATTAAAATAGAGAGATATCTTTGGTCTATATATTTTTTTGACCGAAAGGAAAAGCAGTGTTAGTTTCCCTTTGGTCTATATTTAAGTATAAGTTCGTTTTTTTTTCTGGTTCATCATATGAATGGACTAATTTCTTTCACGGGATTATAAATTCAAAACAAAGCATAAATATATTCCTCTTTTTTTATCAAAATAAATATATTCCTCTAAATTCCTGAAATTAATCTTTATTTATCTGAGTGAGTACAATAATAAAACGAACCATTCAAGCTAGTAAAAGCTGTTGTAACAAATTTAAATACTTTTTGTTATTTTGATAAAGATATCATGACATGTACGATATACATAATGTTAACTTCTAGCCGTTAATATGTATATAAGGCATATATATATATATATAGATTATGTTATATATATTTACAATTCATAACATAGTGCTTTAGTTATTCTTTTTATAGCTGCTGTGAAAGATCAATACTCTCCATATGTATCATATTATGCATCTTAAACATATTTTAACATTCATTCCATTATAAGTGTTATTTTATATTTTCAATATATTTTCCGACTTATCTCTATTTTATTAGTTTATTAATTAACAAAATCAAATAAAATAATATTTTTCGATTTTTATATGATATTTTGGTTTAGTGCAAAGAATTAAGACATTTACATTTCTTTAAAAAGTATTTTCGAATATAAAATTTCAAAACATCTTATTTTAAAACAACATAACGTTCTAAAACATCTTATAAAAATAAACAGATTGAATACATGAATTAGAAATCTAATATAAAAATTAAGCATGTTTTTAATAAATGTGAAAAAACTTTACATAACATATATTAATGAAATCGATGGAATTATATTTATAGAAAAATTACACAAGAGGTTCACAATGATTTTAAAAGCATTTGTAAGGAAAGAGAGAATTTGTCAGAGAAGTTCACTTAATGAAGGATACAAACTTTTAGGGGGTTATTAATTAACTCATGTAGTTTGTCTTGATCTATATCCAACTACTATTTGGCTGGCTTTAATCTTACTTGATTTTTAGTTAACTAATAATGAAAAACTGTGAATTTCAAAATCATTTATTGCATTTTCTTAAATCTTATTGTCTTACAAATATAGGAAATATAAAATTACAAAAAACTATGTACTAATAAATAAGTTTTAAGTGTTTTCTTAATAAGTGTGAAAATCTCAAAACATCTATCATTTTGAAACATAGGGAGTAAAAATAGTAATATAATTAAATACTAGGAGAAAGAAACCCTAGGAACGGTTGAGCACGCGGTGCCTGTGAATCTGTGATTATTCCAAGTATATCTATCCAACCATGCGTGAGACTGTTTTACACAAACACACATGACAACGTAATATAGCCCCCAAAATTAGTTTTTTTGTAAGCATGATTTCTCTCTTCTTTTTTTTAATACGTTATTATTTCGAAATGACCACTTCACTTAACCATCTATTGCATTTTGTAGTTTAAAAATATACGAAGTTTAATTCTGGGACAAGAAATCTTTGGGTGGTAAAGTAATGAACAAAGGAAAATAGAGAAAGAAATAATGTTTTTTTTTGCTTTGGGAATCAAATTTTATCATGAAAAAACATTTGTAATAATCGCTATAGAAGATGGACCACACTAGTCCCTGTATCGCTTTGTGATTGGACATTAGGGAATGATGAATGTAGTTTTCTAATACGTCAGTCAAAGTAGGTCAGCGAAGAATTTTCAGCAACCGAGGGCCACGCATGTTTTAACAAAAGCTAATTCCAATCGTTTGAATTAGTTA
Source organism: Diplotaxis tenuifolia (assembly GCA_014822095.1). Lineage (NCBI taxonomy): Eukaryota > Viridiplantae > Streptophyta > Magnoliopsida > Brassicales > Brassicaceae > Diplotaxis > Diplotaxis tenuifolia. Next base: position 8,937 of record JABAYD010039103.1, on the reverse strand, counting down.
TTAATTCGAATTATAGATCTGTGTGATGTGATATGAGTGTTTTACATATAAGACAATGCTGCCTCTGATTGTTGTTATTTTTAACTCAATTATATATATTATATCATTTTTTGTGTGCAAAATATTAGATCATATAATAGGTAGAACATTACTGAATTTGTGCGTTTGATGTGTCGAAATAAATTTGTGTATCTGATATACTATTTAATAACCGAAAAACTATATCATTGAATATATATAATAAAATATCCAACGATCTTCTCGTGAAAGCTGTATATATTTCTCAATAAAATTAAATATATGCACATTCCATTTTTTATTGAGTGAATTGGATAGAAATACCAAAAGAGGATTTTATCATATTTGGAGGGGGGAGGGACGGAATAGTGATGGGAAACGGAATAGTGATGAGAAAAAGAGATAAGGGGAAAATAAAGTACCTAGCTAAATAGGAAGTTTTGTGTATGTATAGAATGTAAATATTTTTTTTTATCAATCATTAAAGGCATCTCCAACAATGAGACTAAATTTGGTGTTACAATTACTTCAAATTTGGTGTTTTGGTGTCAATTTTTTTTTGTCATCTACAATAATAACACTAAAATTTACATCAAAATTAATATTATATTTATTTAATTTTTCAGTTTTAATTATTTGTAATTGATAAATAATTCTATCACACTTCTATTATGTTTGTTAAATTTTGTAGTTTTACGTGTATATAATTTTTAAATTTATATTTTAGGTTTAGCAATATTATATCTTTAAATATTTTTTCTATATAAAATATTAGTTATATTCAAACTTACAAACTATTAAAAATGAAAAGTATTTTTATGTACTATATTTATTTCATTTTTTATTAGTTAGTAATACAAGTTTATATATTTATACATGAAAATTTTTATGTTAATGTTTGATAAATTTAATAGTATTACATAAGAAAATTTAATTAGTTACTATTAAATGTAGCTTATAGTACTGGTTTCTATATATTATAAAATATTAATTAAAATTTATACTTTTTAAAAGTAAAAACTAAAAATTTTATGATATTTTTTTTTTACAATTTAACGTAAATGATATTACTAATTTAGTGATTTATTAATAAAAATCAAAAACTTAGTTATGTAATAATGTTATTTTTAACAGGAAATAAAAAACGTATAGTCGCAAAGTCTATATGAGTCTGTATTTTGATGTAAAATAAAAAATAAAAAACGTAGTCATGTAAAATATTTTAAAAAATACAAATAATACATTATATTTAGGTTTAGTTACAAAATTTAACTAATTAATAAAATTTATTGAAGTATATTATTAAATACTATATAATAAAATATACATTTTAAGATTTTGTGTTATGAATAGTAGTACACCAAATTGACGTAAATAGTATTACTAATTTGGTGTAACACTATTCATTATTCACTCTACATCAAATTTGGTGGGATGTTGTCAAGTTTGATGTCTTGTTGAAGATGATTTTACACTAAATTTGGTGTTTTGGTATCATCGTTGGAGATGGCCAAACATGTTTTATGGCGTTTTTATAGTTGATAAGACTTAAATTGACCATAGCTTCCAACTGATTATACTATTCACAATCTAACCAGTATCCCACCTACTAAAGTCACTTTCTGATACAATTTGTTACTTTGATTAACCAATTTTTGATGCAAACAACTCTTATCAGTTTATTACTTTGATTAACCAATTTTTAACCAATCTGTAACGAATGAAAGAAAACAATACATGATAAATTTCACATTTTAAGAGTTTTCTTCAAAGTAAAAGGTGAGTACAGTATTAACAATGAGATCAAGAAAAATCAAGAGACTTCTCATACTTGGTCTCTCCTTTGGGTTTTCCCTCACAGCAAGCTCAACTAACTCAGCCAGTTTAAGCAATGGCTCTACGTTTCTGGGCAAGCCAATGTTCCTATCGATAATCACAGCTGCTTTGCCTTTCCTGATCGAAGGAACAGCCGCCCATTCCGCAGCCCTTGGGAGATCAAACTCTTTCTCGTTAGCTTTTCTCACACTTAGTATCTCAAGAAGTACAACACCCATATACACATCACCTTCTCTATCATTCTTACTTGAATCCCTTTCACTCGAGCTTGCCAAACCAAAAGCAGCAGTTCTTGCACACATTTCACCATCCAACAAGATGTTACACGTCTGCACATCTCTATGAGCTATAGGATGATCAACTTCATTGTGTCCAGCCTTATACTCCAATCCAGTTGAGAAAGATCTCCATGGAGATGATCATGAAGCGGTATCGTGAGGCATGTACTCATATAAACTAAAAGACCTTCGCCTATCTCCGTGCAATACCCTAGAAATTTGACAATGTTATTGTGCCTGATCTTGCAAATAATCTCTAGCTCGAAATCGAAATCTCGGTTCTATTGTTGCTGCATTGGCTCTTTTGACCGCTCTGTAGACAAAACCCGAAGCTACCTCTTCCGAGCTCGTTGAACTCTTTGAACCCGTGTGGTGCGTCTTTCAGCTCCGAGAGACGGAAGATATTAGTCAAGAATAAGTAACAACATTATTTGAACGTTAAATTATAAGAATAAACAAAAAAAAAAGAATAAAGCAAGTGTTGAGATTATAATGGCACTTAAGTTGATTGTGTCTCTGTACCTTATATAATCAAAAGACGTGATGGGCTCAAGTATTCTATGGACATATTTTTGTGGATATTATAATGGCCCATTTTTTTGTTGTGTGCTTGGTTTGAATTTTCAGGATAAACCCTGCTTACAATATCACTTTTTAATTATTCACAACTTTTTTTTGTGACATCAATCTCCATATGTTTATTAAATAGATTTCAAGAGGGTTGCCTCGAAACCATCTTACTTGGAATCTGAGTTTTTAAATGAGAAAAACAAAAAAATAACTCTACTAAAACTTGTGTCTCAAGCCAATACATTCAACCTTCTCTTCATCTCCAAACAACCCAGTACTCACTCCTACTAGGTACCTGGCACTCACTCCTACTAGGTACCTAGCACTCACTCCTACTAGGATTTCTCAACCTTCCATGACTCTTTATCTAGTTGAAAACCAGCATTGCAATCCTCCAGCTAATCTCTTATCTCTCCTCTTGTTGATACCCTGCTTACAATATCACTTTTTAATTGTTTCACAAAACCTTTTTTTTTGTGACATCAAGCTCCATATTTTTATTAAGTAGACTTCCAGAGGGTTGCCTCGTGAAACCATCTTACTTGGAATCTGAGTTTTTAAATGAGAAAAACAAAAAACACGAACTCGAGCTAGAGCTTTTCACAAGGCAGTCAGCTTAGACATTCACAAAGCAAAGAATAAAAGATATGAGACAGAAATTAATAATAGACTGTATGAGTGCAAAAAAAAATCAATTGGGCTAAAAAGACTGGCCAATCTTCTTCTTTAGTGATGTTGACAAACTGAAATAGAAACACTCGAAGGTCATGGAAGCTGGTCCAGAGAAGAATAGAGGATGTCATTGCCCACAACGTATTTGGTTGCTTTTGTTGAAATTGTTTGGTTTTCTAAATTATTTTAGATTTGATGATATGATGTCATAAAGCGGTTTTGGTGATAGTAAATTTTTTAATATAAATAAGAAAACAAGAGAAGTGGCCATTCAAAAGCTTATATCATTTACAACGAATGAACATCAAGGACAGTACATAACTCATATCACTTCTTGAAAGTAAACTCAGGGAGATCAACCCTGACATGCTCAGTAATCTCTTTCTCTTCTCTAACAGGACTTGAGTTGTCGGCATGGGGATGCTGACTATTGCTGTTTTCGGAATCTACGATCTCACGTTGGTAAGAGACACTCTGAGATTCAGGATCGAAGAAACTACGGTGATTACTGTGGCCACCGTAATCAGAGAATCTAGGAGGAGAAGGAGAGGCAGTGAAGCTGGTTTGCTGGTCAAGGCTGCGGTTATGGTAGTTGTGGAGGAGATGCACTGGTGACATGCCATGTGTTGGCGTGGCAGGGCGGCTAGGTGTGTTGGACCCCGATGTTCCATGTTTGGTATGTTTCTTGGCCGTGTGGTGCCATTTTTTCAATGCATTGGCTACCCTGTCGTTGAAAATAGTCGGCCTCATTGAAGTTCCCATCTGTAGTTACAGTTTTGTGTTAGAGACTCTAATATCAAGTTGAAGTTATGAGAATTGAGACATGTATCAGTCTATTATCTTCCATAGTTTTGAGTTTCTAAAAAAATTATGAATCTTGACAAAATATCAAAATTAAAGTTTATCCGAATCAAGTATAGGATCAATACTACAGTGAGATTTGATTCCATACGAATGACCAGAAAGTTATGACCTAGTCATACATATGTATTAGATTGAGTTTAACCATCTGTTTCTATTTTTTTTTATAAGAACAGTTAATCATATATGCATTTACATATTATATTGTGCATGCATGGTTGTATCAAACATGACGTTTAGCTATCTATTATATCCGAGCCACGTTTAGCAATTCATACTGATCATGATTGTATCAAACAAAACTTTAAGAAACTTATAGGTTATACCTGAGTCACGAGAGCATAGAGAGGTAGAGTGATGTAGCTGCATAGAACTTGTATTATTACCCTGTCGTATGCAACAAGAAAAGTTCAATGTAAAGGTACAAAACATACAATATACATATTAGTTTGTATATATTATAAACATATAGTTGGGGAAGTTATCAGACCCCATGACGATCCTGATGGTAATATCTTCCGTTTTGTGGTGGAAGCAATTTTTTAGTGTGAACTCGTACTGTAAAATTAACAAAAACCGTCATAAATCAATTTATTGAAAACACCATTTTAATAGGAAGATAGTTTTTTGAAAAGGGGATGGATCGATGCTTACAGTGCTCCAAACGAAGAAAGCCAGTTGAAATGCATTCTGTAAAAGATATATAAAACTTTCTTAGAAGAAAATCATTACTAAAAGAAAGAGGAAATGCGTAATTGTTTTTTAATACATAAAAATACATAAGAGTAAACCAATTATACCGTGAAAAGAACCAAGTGAATGAGGAAGAGAATGAAACGAGGACGACCAAACCAAAAGAGATCATCGCCTGGTTCAACTACAGGAGCTCCTTTAACCACATCTCCTTTATCTTGAATCCTTAGTCCTAATTTTGATATTATCACTTGAAGTTTTGTTCCTACTATTAATATCACCTTCAATTCATTCAACATAACAACCATATAATCAATATCATTAATATATGTTCACAATCAGAACTCCATAACAGAGAACATAATACACCAATTAAAATTGTTGACTTTGAAGTAATGTGTATATAATTACTTACAAGCAAAGGGATGAAAGGCAGCCAAAGATAGGAAGCCCATCCTATAATAATTTCCAAAAAGAAATGGAAGTTACATATCCTTTTCGTCGACATATAATTTGTATAATTAGTAAAATGAAATGATAAAGATTTAGGACCAACCATGTGTATTAGTCAGTATGAACAATACAGCAATGCACCATATCAGTGGGCTGCATTTTCATTCACACACAAAGATGTTAAAAACTAGTTTAAATCAGATATTTCTAAATTATAATGAAAATTAGATTATTGAAAAAAATATATTAACGAATTGATTAAATAAAGAAATTGACGAACCTTATACCAACAACAACTTTGAAATCTTCTTCCAAAGATCTTTGAATGTATTTTTGGAAGTCGAAGCGAGCTTCACTTCCTGCTGGCAAATGGGCCTGCATCAGATCACCCCTTATCCGATTAATATAGATTTTCAGTTAAAACGTCGATGATGGACTTTTGATAAACAAAGACATGAGTTTACTGACCATGATAAATCCATGTCTTAGTGTAAGATAATCAACTTTTGTCACTGATCCAAAAAACTGTCTGAAGAAACAAGTCTGCATACCCCCAGTTATGGATAAGTTTTGTTGTTATTTTATGAAAATTTAAAATACAAAAATAGAAGATTTTAAAAAAAAAATTATATATATAAATTGAAAACTTACAATCCAGAGGGTAGCAGAAGACTTGCTCCATACATTCAAATGTCTGCGTCCAAACGATGTGTCTCTCGCAAATCTGAACCTCTCTGGATCTACAATATTTAATCATTCAATTAAATAATAGTTAGTAGTATAGTTAATTAAAAAAGTGATGGTACTTTCTCGCGTTCAACTGTTTGTTCTTTTTTTTGTTCACCAAATTGTTTATTCATGAGTCAAACAAAAGGCGTTATGTCATTGTAATATTCTACTAATAAGTCCCATTATCTAAGTCAATGAGAAACAACTAATCAATTAACTAAACCAACTTGATCATGAAAGTTGGCAAAGTCATACACTCCACGAAAATGTTATATTGGACCTTTTTTCCTTTGAATACTAGGAAGTTCGGAACCGAAACATGTATAATATTTTCGTTCCAGCAGTTATTCAAATAAGAAACTTTAACACAATATTGACAAAGAAACTCTATGGCGATGAGACATACCATTGGCATATTGATATTCAATTGTTTTGGTCTCTTTCTCCCATGATTTCCATTTCTTCATCTGCATATTATATTGTATATATCACAAAATTAAGCACATAAATAATAACATATATCTGCAGTAGTAGAAAATGTATACGATCATGCACCTTGGTCTTCCCCAAAGCATAGGTTGTAATACAGTAGAGAATATGAAAAACAGCGAGCACAAAGATGAATATATGCAGCTGGTGGATACCATACGCGGATACTAATGCTACTTTCCCCTGAAAATAATAATTCACAACCAAAAAAAAATAAAAGATTCCTATAGTAGTTGTTAAACAAAAGGAGGAAACGACAAAATGTACAAAGTAATCAGTAATTAAAATATACAACGTGCCTTTTGTGCGCATTTGTCATAACCCTTGGTGGCTAAACTTCGACGAGGACTATAAAAATCGTTAGAGTCATAGTCTTCAAGAATTTTACGACCATCATCGATATAATCTTGACCATATTTAGCCAGCTCTTGTGCCCTACTACAAGGATGCCAAGTCGCAGCAGCGCTCTTTGGGATGCAAATTTCGGAGACTGGTGTTTGTAACACAACAAGTAGAAGCGATATGAATCCCAGTAGCATCAGTTCTATTTTCATCGCAAAACCAAAAAAAAAAAGTTAGTTTGAAAAATAATAAGGAAAAATTGATCAGATTGTGATGTACAATAACATATCCGAATTCATGATAATAATCTTTTTTTTTTGAAACTGAAATGATAATAATCTTTATAGAAGAATAATTACACTTGCCTGCTTTAACCTTTTCAAGAGCTTCACACAAAGCTTTCTTGTGCTTCTTCTTAAACCACTACAAAAAAAAATGATACGAGCTACCAACTAAATTTGGATTTTCTAAGAAAAAAAAATGATTAATAAGCTTTGAAGGCCTTATATAATGAAATTATTATATATTTTCTAATAATTTGGAGAAGTGAGAAATATAGAGAATTGAAGATTTTAAATTTTCGATAATATAAAAATGGAAAAGAGAGAAGAAGAAATATTCGTACATGACCAATAAAGTGCAAGAAATATTCGATCAAGATAGAGATGAAAAGAATAACGAAGCAAACAACAGCAATAGCCCATGTTGGTGTCTCCTCCAATGATCTCTCTTTTATTGCCATTTATTACTTTCAGTACCTAAAACTCCTTAGTTTCTGATATGTATATCAGCTTTTAGGGTTTCACAAGTTTTATCTACTATAGGAAAAGAAGAAAGAAAGTGATATGGCTTTTGTTCCTGTTATAGGTCTATATATACACACAAGTTGCAATAAAATAAATTAAAGACATATATATATATATGCGCTGTTATTTCTTTCGCAAAGAATACAAAGAAAGTCAAACATATGTAAGCCGCAATTATTTATTAAAAATTCAGGGAAACGTAGACTTTTGACTAATTCAAAGTTAAAGACTTGTGGTGAATATTAAAAAAGAACTGAGATGATGAATAGACTTTGTGGGACTTGTAGCGCCGTGTGAACGACCGCTTCTAATCGCATGCCTTAAAATTCAATTATAAAGATCAATTAAAATGTTCGGTCGTTGTGAAAAGGACTGAAAGTTTGGTGATGAGGCCACATTCATCATATTATTGTACATCGTTGTGACCTTTTAGTTTTCTACAACGACCAAATAAAGGCTTTTCTGGCAGTTATTACGAATGTCAATGTTTATAACTAACCAAAACATATTACTCCTATAATATATGAATTGGATCCGTGCAGAATGACATTCTTTCAAAAGAGAAATATATCACGCGGCGGAGTCCAATGATATTGTTCGACTGGTAGAGAATCTTTTGTGAATCAAGGCTAAACAAATCTTACCACACTTACTGTTATTAACTTTTTTTGGGATCAAACTGTTATTAACTTATTATTCTTGATATTTCCTTAAGACTTTCTGATGTAATTAGTTAAACGAAACATAGCTACTTTTGGGTTTTGGCAATAAGAAAAAGTGGCCACGCATTAACGGAAATGAAATTTGAATTGGTCATATGGGTTAAGAATAATATCCCTTCGTACTAAATATACAATTATACAAGCAAATAAGTTACTCAATTCTTGTTGACCCAAATTACTTGTTAATCCTGATAGATGGCCGCTTACAAAATAAGTTATTTAATGTGAAAACAGATATTTTGGTTTGGGGTTGTAATTAAAAAAAAATTCTATAAATATTATATGACTAATCGTCTGTACTATGACGAAGGAGCAAGGCAGCCAGATATAGCAGTTACATATTTACTGATATCAGGGACGGATCTAAGATGACTTTCAGATAAGTCGGGGCATTTTCATGAGATTAAAAAACAGAAAATTTAAGCAAATTACTCACTGAAAATAAAAATATAACCTGCATTCACCCCT
>JABAYD010039100.1:0-14060 GCA_014822095.1 Diplotaxis tenuifolia | reverse complement strand
ATCAGGATAATGAATATCACAACTCAACATTCCATAATTGGGGCTAATCCCTCATAACTATTTGAACCCTAAATCTAACAAGGGAATCTACTCACATGGCTAAGTGATTCATAGCATCAAGGTAATAATAGAAACTCATAAGATTAGAAGTGAGAACTTTTGGTTCAGTTAGATAACAAATATCTTTGTATCTTGCTTCTAGATCTAGAATTCTATAACCTTTGATGAATAGAAAACAAGATGAAAAGAATACTTTTAATAAATGAATGGTGCAAAACAATAGTAACGCAAAGCAATAGGTAATATGAATAGCACATTTTGCCAAAACACATAGGCAAAGCTATAAATATGAGTTCCATTAAGTTAAAAACTCGTCAGGGGCAATCTTGTAATATTGAGAGAACTTGGGCTTCAATTCGGCTAAGTCCAACTAATCTTCGCGCTTCATATCTATTGATGGTACTAGGCGTACATCGATCGATTGAGTATCTTTCAATGAAATACTAACTCATTCATATATGTATGCTTCTACTTACAAACCTGCGCACAGGAGAAATGAAAGGGAGGGAATGAGTAATTGAGATTACTCAGTGAAGTGACTCTAGAGCAGCCTACCCGCACAACACCCTACACTACCATATGCGAGAATTAGGGCTGGCTAGCTACTACAATCAAGATGCAACACATTTCATAGCAACAATAATTATCATACATTGTTCTAGCAACCTAATTATCATACCCTGCAAGGACTCAGATGTTGCTACACATAGACTTGGTCATTCACTAAACCTAGTAATCTAGACTCACCAATCATCCTAGACCTCTAGGACTTATGGCCGTATACGGATGTCCCTACGCGTTCCTGCCTACCCTGGAAGGGGCGACCTCTCTTGGGATAACCATCCCCCCCAGCTTCCTCGTAACCACCCGTGGGCAGCTCGTTGGTACACGTGCAGCCTTCCTCTCATCCCACACGCAACTCTGACCTCCCGCGGCTCCCGTCATGTTACGGTCCGATGGTCACACTTATCCACGACTCGGCTTGACTCGATCCTAAGGCGCCTGCACATTCATTACCCCCGCATCCGGGTCACCGTCTCATCACGGCCCGTTACACTTCACCCACGGGTACCTCATGTTAGGCTAAGTCCCCTGGGCCACCCCCCCCCCTGCGGGTACCTCATGTTAGGCTAAGTCCACCATGTTCATTTACTCGATCGTATACTCTTTCTCGTTCGTGTTTCTCATTCTCATTAACATACTCGTTCTCATATGTCTTTACATAGCCTCAAACATTACTCTAGACGCCACCCGTTACCGGTGTCTCACACAAAACATTCCACGTCTACGTTCACGACAGCCTAGTGTTTCATTTTCAATCAGTACACGGGACCGCACAAGTCGTTCACACAATCATCAGTCATTGGTCATTCATCTCATCAATACAAGTCAGTTCATTAAGTCTCATTTAATAGTGTGAAGGTTCTTATGCATCATGATTAATTCATCTATCAACCTAGCAACCATTATGATCGATCAACCTAACTCACAAACAGGGTCTAATCAAACCCTAATTCCAACATATAGGAGTATAGGAGATCATGCGAATAAACTGGGTTCAAGACACCTCACTTTAGGCTAGATCTGGATCTAGAGATGTAGATCTGGAAACATGATCTGGAGATCTGGATCTCAGAAACAGATATGTGGTTGTCCAAACTTCGGTCAACACCTCACCACCACATGGCTACAACACCACAACCTCTCGGACGACAACCACACAGAACCACCGCGCAGCTTGGCCTGCTCTCATGGCGACTCACGGCGAGGAGAGAGGAAGAGATCCGGCGGGAGAGAGAGAGAGAGGAAAGAGTGACGACGTGGAGAGAAGAGAGAAGAAAAAAGAAAAGAGAAGCGGTTAGGGTTTTCGTGTCTCCTAGGATTTCTCTTCAGAGATCGCTTCCAAATTTGTGAATGAGGCAAAAGAGAAGGAGACATTACCCTTTTTATAGGAGACAAAAGGACACTTTAGGGTTTTAACCCTAATGGGACGTAGGCAGACCCATTAGTTTCTCCAAAATTTTCAGGGTCGTACCGAGATGTTACAATAGTTTCCTTTTCTGTCGGATGTTTTTTCTCTCTATTTTTTTTTCAAATAGTTCGGTCCTTGGCAAAACGTTAAAAAAGAATTTATTAGAGAAGTGGGTCGTGGGAAAGTTTTTAATTTGGGCTTTGGGTCGATCATAGTTTTTATTGGCACAATGGGTCGCTTCTGTTTACGATCCTATGTAACTCTTGCTGAAAATACGACCGCCTCCTTCGTATGCCCTCGTAATAACAACATTGTCACTCACTTCTATACACGTGAGAGAAACCAGCGTGTCTCCCGAGACAGACCGTTCAGTTAATTCTCACCGCCAAACCACCGCGGTAATTAATTACCTTTGGGTATGTACGTATTACCTTTCTTCTCCGTTTGTTTTTCTCTCTCCAACAATTTTTTCCTCTGATAACCTAAAACTTGGAATCTTTGCGGCCGCATTTCAGCTTCGATTCCGCTCTTTGCGATCGGCCCGACTGACACCGCCTCTAAGCTTCGATTCAGCTTAAGCGCTTGGTTTAGATTGCCATGGTGTCACAGTCTTTTGAGAAAGTCTTTGGGACGTTTCCGGCGAGTTTCGTACGTGTGGGTAAGTCTTTGGGTCGCGCCTAGAAGTTACAAGAGTCGCGCCTAGAAGTTATAAGAGTCGCTAGACTCAAGTTTGTTGGGTAAAAAAACTAAAAGAATCATCAACTATTTATCTCTTCACTAGGTATGTAAATGCCCAATAAAAACTTAGGCCGACCCATTCCCCCAATTAATAACGTCTAGGGACCCTGGTATAAAAGGGACTCCGTTAAAACATGGTGCAACTAAACAAGTTGCTACGGATTGTGTGAATATAGAAATAGAAAAACTACGATTGTAGGTTGACAGAAGAAAAAAGGACGTTGTGATGATAGTTGTTCATGTCTAAACAATAACGCCAAAGAACGCATATGGGGAAAGTAATTAACTAATAAAATTTAATTAATCTAATAATATTAAGTTAGGGCCATTCATAATTTCACACCACTAAATGCAACTTGGTTTAGTTGTTGTTTATGATAGACTATGCACTTTTTTTGAAATTAACTCGTCTAGTAAAGATAGATAAAAACTTTACAATAAAACTTTAGTTGAAAGATTTAATTACTAAACTAATCATACGTTAAGATAAATTATAAAATAAGCATATGTTAACGAAATTAAAATTGATGATTTTTTTTGTGAGATATTTAGTTAAAAAAATATTCTACGATTTAACTTTAGTCCGGAAGTTTAGCGATTAAAAATCCTAAAAAAAAATATATATCAATTGGATGTGCAGCAAATACTCGTAAAAATTGATTCCAAAGTCAAAATCTGCATATGGAGAAAACAGTATTAGAAATTAATGTGCTGATAAGTATTGTATTATATTTTGCACTGAATTTTAAATTATGTATGTAATGTTGCATAAGATACATATATATATATATATATATATATATATTCTTTATATGGAAGAAAAATAAAATATATTTATCATCGAATATGCTACAACTACTGTTAAATTTGGTTTAAAGTCAAACGCTGCCTGTCAAGTGAAAAAATGGAGAAAACAGATTCCAATTATTTTATTTGACTGTTAAAACTTTTACAGTTTAAAAATTAGAGATGACTTTAAAAATATAAAAAAAAAACTTATAGAATTGTGGTTTGAGAAACACAAACCATGTAAATAGCAAAATTAATTATTTTGGCTATGACAATTTAAAAAAAAATTAAAGCTTTAAAAAATTTAAAATCTGATTAGAAATAAATGGATTTAAGATTTTTAGAATTAAGTCAAAATCTTAACCGTCAATTACCAATAGGGAAAATTAATGAGTGAGTTACATTATAAGGCACTTTCTGCACTTTTGTTACATGGGAGGCACTTCCTGCATGAGAGACACTTTATGTCTACTTTTACACTCTCTCTTGTATCTAAATATCAAAAACTCCTTGTAAAGCATAACCAACATATTGGACTTTGGTTTGGTTCAGTAAAGCATAACCAGCGGTTTGGTTCACTTTAATATTTGGTTTTTAGATTCATATTTGGTTTTTAGATTCAAAAAGCTTGTGAACGGATTAGGTTTTCTTCTGAGCCGCAAACACAACTCTCTCATTTCGGACAACTCCTCATTTCGTCTAAAAGGATTAGGTTTAGTGAGATCTAGGTTTTTTTCTGACCATGAGTTCCTCCAATTCGTCAAGCCGTTCCCATGGGAGAAGAGAGACTGTGGGTGTACCAAATCGGTGCTGGTGTGGGGCAAAGTTGACGACTTTCGGATCCAAAACGAAGGAAAACCTCTTCCGTCGTTTCTACATATGTGAAATTGGAGTTAAGGTACTGTCTGATTTTGCTTTTGCTCTCTCATTTGGGAAAAGTTTCAATTGGTTAGCTGAAGGCGTTGTGGATAGATTCGAGTATGTCGTTTATTCCCCTAATGTGATGACATGATTTGAGAATGTGATTTGTTGTGTTTACAGAGGCAAGACGAAGAGCACTTGTTCAAATGGGTGGACGAGGCTATTATTGACAAGATAAGGATTGTCGATGTCAACCAGCGTCAGCAACAGGCGGAGTTTGCATCTTTTATGAAGGCAGCTACGGAAGCCATTGCAACTCAGGGCAAATGCCTCGATGACGCCATCTTTGACATGAAATGTAGACTCCAAGAACAAACAACCTTCATCACCGAAGGTTTGGCTTCATCAACCAAAGAGAATGCAACGCCGACCATTCACGATGGTTTGGCGTCATCCACTCCTGCTGCAGAGGTAGCCAAAACGCAGTCACCACTTCTCAAATTTGCTGCTGGTGGCATAGTCTTTGGAACAATGGTGTTCCTCTATGCAAAACTGAGTAACTAATTGTGACCACATCCCCAATGACCACAGGACCCGAAGCCTTGTTATCTACTTAGTTTTTTTGTTTTTAGAGCTGGAGCCTTGTTATGTTGTTATCTTGTGTTGGGAGAACTCTTATCGTGTAGTGTTTTGTTTGTTGAAAACTTTCATCGGTTGCTTATGTTATGTTTTTTCAACAGATTATGTTATGTGGAGGTTTTGTAGATGTCCATTGAGTATTGCTTGCGGAGGTCATCGACAATACTGTCAGTAAAGCCAGACATATGAGGAGCGGGGTCACCGTGTGCGTGCATCTCAATGAACTTAACACTTAGAAGGCCACAGTCACCGCCCCTAGTGTTGACATATAGATCAAGTACACGTATCCAGCGGAAAGGCTTGAGGTCTGGGACTGGAATGGGACTTGCAAGCTTCTTCAAGATATGCGGAAGTGTCTCGAGAAGCCGATTCATTAGTCAGTTAACTGTGACGTATTTGTAGTAGGATGGGAGTGGGTCTAGAATATCAACGAGACCAATGTGCAGCTTGATAGCGAGGCCAACCCAATGCTTGACTTTCCAAAGCATTGGAGTGTAGATAGTATACACATCCTGCAACAACTTTCTGCCTGAGTTGCTGACCAAATCATTAAGACGATCTTCCCATTCCTTGTTGATGGCAGCATTTATCTTCTTCGTTTTATCTTGCAGACCAGACCCAAGATGTTGAGGGAGGAACACAACATTGTGGTCTACACGCAATCTATTATGCCTCAGAGATAATATGGCCAAGAGAATCTCCATATGCTTTAAAGTGCATCAGTATATACTAAAAATTAGAGAGTGTGTTGATGTAAAGTAGGCAGATAAGTTTTGCGAGATAATGTAAGACTACTTACATAGGCTGATATCCATTTTTGGGGTGTAGCGAGGTCAAGTAGAAAGTTGTTTGAGAATTCAAAGGCAGACGGTGTAATATGGAATCTGTATTATCATGGAAAATTCAAAATCAAAAAGCTCGAAGTCGGAAGCTAAATGATTCACAAGAAGGACATATACTTACACGTTTTTGGAGGCTGAGAGTGTTTTGTTGAAGAGATTCCACTCGAGTTCCGGAAGTGGAGCAATGAGAGCAGGTCTGGTATAGTAGGACACTGCTGCAGTTTGCGCGCAAGGGCATTGTCATCATTAGAAGGTTGATGCCTTGTGGTCGGTGGGTGTGGAGCAGATTCAGTGTCTGTGAGATCAACTACATCGGAGTCGTGAATAGTTTCCTAGGAAAAACACATATCAATAAATGGTGCAGGGTTGTATATTGATAAAAAAGGTGTGGCAGATATAAACCTGATTTTGTTCGATCATAGTGGTCTTGAGTGCCGGAGGAGAGTTCGAACTAACTGTCGGTTTGAAAGCGTTCTCTAAAGAAGCATGATCTGCAAAACCGGATACGTGGCTTTTGTTGGGGGAAATTTCAGGGAAAAGTGATTGGGGGCAAGGTTGGGATCTTGGAGAAGTTTGGTTGATGGAAGAATCGAATTTAGGAGGGGTGGAGGATGGAGTTTCAGGGAAGGGTCTTGGAGAAGTTTGGTTGATGGAAGAATCGAATTTCGGAGGGGTGGAGGATGGAGTTTGAGGGTGGATAGGTTCATAAATGGTGACGCCGTGCCAAAGAAGTCTGTGTAATGGGGGACTGTTTGGGTGCTCACTCTCATCATACACAGCATATTTTAGGCTAGCAAAGGTGCGGCTTGTGATAGGGGATACCTGAGGAGAGCTGTAGAATAGTTGATCAGGGTTAGTGGGGCTCTGGCTTTGGTCTTTGGTGGTGGTAGGGTGATGGACGGGTTGGTTGGAGGTGTTTGGGTCGTGATTTAAGTTGTGGTTATTGGAGATCTGGTCGGAGGAATTGTGGTCAGAGTTGTCATGGTCAGAGGTGGTGTGGTTGCTAGGTGTGTGGTCGTGCATGGTGGGGTTGGTCTCGTTTTCATCCGGAAACAGGAATCTCTGGGCTGCATATTGACTGACGATTGGGGAGTGATCTCGCTCTTGTACTTCTTCACGTGTTTGCGTGTGTTCCTGAAACAACATAAATTTAGGTTGATCAAAGCATGTTTTTTAAAAAAAAAAACAATTACGATGGTAAGGGAAAATAGGAGTCTAACCGGAGTGTAGTTTGGAGTTTTGGAACATTGTTGCTCCGGGGTGAGCTGATCACCTATCTTTCGCTTCTTATGAGGGAATTGATACTTGTTTAAGGTGTATCACTTACCATTGTAAGGACGATTTGCCTTTTGTATCATTTTCCTCAACTCTTTTGATTCGGTTTCCATGGTAGAGCATTTGTATTGGAGTTGGAGAAGCATTTCAGTAAGTTCCTTGTTTGTGTAGGTGGGAGCAGTCTTCTTTGGGAAGAAGGAGCTGAGACGACTTTGTTTCTTCTTAGCAGCTTGCTTTTTTATAGATGGTTTTAGTTGTAGTTTACTTGAGCGCGGGACGGTTTGCTTGAGGTTAACAGGTTTCTTAACATCTTTGGGGACTTTGATCAGAGGACGAGATGCGTCTCCACCAGGCCATAGTCTCTTGTCGAAATGGAATTGTTGACCAATAAGTTGCTCCATGTATGCAACACGCTCATCAGTGGTCTCATCTGGCCAAATCCCCCAACTAGGCTGTGTCGTCTCCTAGGCAATAGGTATCACAGGAGCGACAGACAACTGCATAATAAGTTAAGACATTATTAGATTAAATCTCGATAAAAAAATATTTGATACATAAGTAAGAAGATAATGATAAATTGGAATGGAGTAATGTTTATTTGAAGAAACTCACATTTGGCTCAGCTTCCACTTTTTTTGGTTTGATTGATATTGATGGAGGGGTGGTTTGGAAGATGGGGTTGCTTTAGGTCCATGATTGTGAGCTGGCTAACTAGAGCAGGGATCTTGTCCTGAAGCCTTGGAATCGCAGTGAATGCTACCAATTGTAGAGTGAGTGGGAAACCCTGCAGCCTATAAGAATCCTGGCTGAGGAGGTCAACCATCGTTTCTTCAGAGGCTGCACCAATTGGATGTCTCATACAACTTATGGTCTTTAGAAAAGACTCACGACCCCATGGGAAGTTGAAAAACGAATCAAGATCATCGACCATTTGTACATATCTCAGCGTTGGACGGGGGTATTGCTTGTGAGCTATAAGAATGCCATCCACGATCATAATCAAAGCGAGCCGGATTTTTTTCCAACCAGCCATTCTAGGCTCTTTCTCTAGCTTATTTCCTAAGTCAGCAATTGTGGTTGTTTTGCTGTTGCCAATCAGCTTCTTCCAAATAGGATCAAGATGTTTTTTTTCAACATCGAAATCAGTGGGCTCGTAACCATCAGGGAAATCACCACATGGTAATCCTGTTACAGTTCCAAACTCTTGGAGACCATAGCGTAGAGGGTTGCCTCCAAAAGCAGTCCACATTGTGTACTTGAGGTTGCTTAGGAGCTGTCTGGACAGAAGCGAGTGTATGAGTTTGTAAGAAACATGACATTGGCGCACCAATAAGTCAAAAAGCTTTCCAAAGGGAGACGCTTTTATCAATTCAAACTCCGGTGTATCTCGCAAGACATGACGGATGAAAGCGAGTATGTCTGGTCGGGAGTATATGTTGAGACGGTTCTCAGGGTATCTGTCGGTAGCAAACAACCGTGAAGGCAGTTTGTGGTCGACTGCAAATGGTAAAAGAAGATTATGGGATTATTCGATTTGGGAGGGGTAGTAATGTATTAAACTAGAAAGATAATCGCAAGCACACTAACCTCTTGAACGAGACGAGAGACGGCGATTTTCCGATTTAGAATCACTGGTCATGACGAAGTAGATTCAGGAGCTTGAAGGATAAAGGAAGGGTTGTTGGTGAAATTAAAGATTAAAATGAAGGAGAGATGGTGTTCAATCAGAGGTTTGAAGGAGATTCACGAGGCTTGAAGTAGAAAGGAAGAATTCGAGAAAGATAGGGTTCGCGAAAAGAGGAGAAAATGGAGGAGTGCTAGGGTTCCGTTAAAGCAGAAGACAACGCTGTTTTCCAACAAGAGAAAGAGGAGACCCTGAGAAATGCCTTCTACTCCTTCTCCTCTCTGCAAATTAGGGTTAACGAAAAGCCGAGGAAATGGAGGAGAGCTAAGGTTCGAGGATAAGGAATTGGGGGTTTAGTGGATGTAATTGAAGATTAAGACGAAGGAGAGGCAGGGTTCAATCTCATCTTCTCATAAATAGAGTTTGCGAAATGAATTGGGGGTTTGGTCAGTTTACCGATTCGTTGTAACGAAGATGAAACGGTGGGTTTTCTGAGTTTTGTTCTGGGTCATATCGTTTGGTTTGAACATTTGGTACATACGGGTTTATTACAGGAACGGTTTTTTTTACACGGTTTTTTTCTTGGTTTGGTTTGGGGAAGAAAGGGACTAAAGATACTTTGTGCACCCACAAAGTGTGTGGCAAGCAAATGATGCTCCTATGTGTAACTAAAGAGAGAAGAAATCTTCTAGAGTGTAAAATTCTCAAAACTAATGGGCTGAACGTAAATCAATCATAAATTAATTAAATTTAAACAAAAAACAAAAGAGAAAAACAGGGAAGTATCTGTCTCCTCCTCGCAACAAATGATCAGAAGAGGCTTGACCCTTTAGATCGCTCAAGGGCTCATCTCCTCCCTCTACAAAAATGGTCGCACGTCGCCAACTTTCTCTCACTTCCTCCTTCCACCATGACTTCTTCTACTTCTCTCTCTCTTCGTTTCACAGCTCCTCACACTCTCCTCCCATCAAAACCCCGAGGATCCGTCATCGTCACCGCACAGACCGCTCCTCCGGCGGAAACCACCGGCGACGCAGATCGACTCGAGCCGAGAGT
This sequence comes from Diplotaxis tenuifolia, assembly GCA_014822095.1. Taxonomy (NCBI): domain Eukaryota; kingdom Viridiplantae; phylum Streptophyta; class Magnoliopsida; order Brassicales; family Brassicaceae; genus Diplotaxis; species Diplotaxis tenuifolia. The sequence goes on along the minus strand of JABAYD010039100.1, from coordinate 4,204 downwards.
TGAATTGAGAGATGGGTTTTTCATTCTCAAGGAAAAGTTTCGAAAAGGGATTAATCCACAGGAGAAGGTTAAGATCGAGAGTGAGCCGATGAAGTTGTTCATGGAGAATGGGATTGAACAGCTCGCCAAGAAATCTATGGAAGAGATCGATAGCGAAAAGTCTTCGAAAGAAGATATTGATGTTAGACTCAAGTGGCTTGGTTTGTTCCATCGGAGAAAGCATCAATGTATGTTTGGTCCTCTTTTGAATCTTTGTTACTAAATTAGACAAAAGCAAAGACTTGTTTTCTTGTACTAAAAGGTTTCTTGTAGTTGACTCTTTGTTGTTTTTTTGCAGATGGTAAGTTTATGATGAGGTTGAAGTTACCAAATGGTGTGACCACAAGTGCACAGACTCGGTACTTAGCGAGTGTCATTAGGAAGTATGGTGGAGATGGGTGTGCTGATGTAACAACAAGACAGAACTGGCAGATCCGTGGTGTTGTGCTACCTGATGTCCCTGAGATCTTGAAAGGTCTTGCTTCCGTTGGGTTGACGAGTCTCCAGAGTGGGATGGATAATGTGAGGAACCCTGTTGGGAATCCTATAGCTGGGATTGATCCGGATGAGATAGTCGATACGAGACCTTACACGAATCTTCTCTCGCAGTTTATCACTGCCAATTCCCGTGGAAACCCTGATTTCACCAACTTGTGAGTTTACATTTTTTATCTGCGATGTTGAGATTTAGTTGTGCTTGGTGATTCAACAAATATGCTCAAGACGGTTTCTATGTTGTCTTTTCTTGCAGGCCGAGAAAGTGGAATGTGTGTGTTGTTGGGACACATGATCTCTATGAGCATCCGCATATCAATGATCTTGCTTACATGCCTGCTAATAAATATGGTCGCTTTGGATTCAATTTGCTTGTGGGAGGATTCTTTAGTCCAAAAAGATGTGAAGAAGCTATTCCGCTTGATGCTTGGGTCCCTGCTGAGGATATTCTTCCACTCTGCAAAGCTGTCCTTGAGGCCTACAGAGATCTTGGAACCAGAGGAAACCGACAGAAGACAAGAATGATGTGGCTCATCGATGAACTTGTAAGTACACTTTTCTTGTATTCTTTCACTTGGAAAAAATTGTGTAGTGAAGTTCATGATTGTTTATTTTTTTCGCCAATATGTAAAGGGCGTCGAAGGATTTAGAGCTGAAGTAGAGAAGAGAATGCCAAGCCGTAAACTCGATAGAGAATCATCAGAGGATCTTGTGAACAAACTATGGGAGAGGAGAGACTATTTCGGAGTCCACCCTCAAAAACAAGAAGGTCTTAGCTACATTGGCCTTCACGTTCCGGTCGGTAGACTACAAGCGGATGACATGGAAGAGCTTGCTCGGTTGGCTGACACCTACGGCTCAGGCGAGCTCAGACTTACTGTAGAGCAAAACATCATCATCCCAAATGTGGAAACCTCGAGGACGGAAGCTTTACTTCAAGAACCCTTTCTCAAGAACGGGTTATCCTCTGAGCCATCTATCTTGATGAAAGGCTTAGTTGCTTGTACCGGAAACCAGTTTTGTGGACAAGCAATAATCGAGACCAAACTAAGAGCTTTAAAAGTGACAAAAGAAGTGGAGAGACTTGTAGCTGTGCCAAAGCCAATAAGGATGCATTGGACAGGATGTCCCAACACTTGCGGACAAGTCCAAGTGGCGGATATTGGATTCATGGGATGCTTGACACGTGGTGAGAACGGGAAACCTGTCGAGGGTGCTGACGTGTACGTTGGAGGACGAATAGGAAGCGACTCGCATATTGGAGAGATTTATAAGAAAGGTGTTCGTGTGACGGAGTTGGTTCCGTTGGTGGCTGAGATTCTAGTCAAAGAATTTGGTGCTGTGCCTAGAGAGAGAGAGGAGAATGAAGACTGATTGATTCAAAGCTTTTGGATTTTTAATAAATTGAGACTTTGTGTTTGTGCCCATAAGTTTTGGGCTTCGTAGCTCGTGTTGTGTAACTTGTTTGTTTTGTAATTTCCTGTTTGTATTAGTGTAGTTGTAATAAACTTTATAAAACGGAACAGCTTGGAAATTCGGAAAAATATCTTAAGACGATATTATATTTTGAAAATTGCACCAATTTTTTTTTTTATCTTTTCGGATACATACCTATGAGATAAGATTTACTATCTATTTTGATACTCTTCATTTGGATAATTAATATCGAAATTGTTATTTCTCTACTTGGCCGATAATGATCAATCAAATCATTCTAAATTAGAAGGAATCTTTATTATTTTTCTCTCTCTCCCCTTCATTCGTTTTTCTCCGTCTCTTCTTCACATCATCGCATTGAGCTACTCGGAATTCAGCTAACTCGCACCGTTCGTCGTTTAGATGCTGAATCATTGAGTTATTGATTTCGTTTTACAGGGTATGTATCTTAAATCGTCGTTAAACCTAATCAATTTAGAATAATCCACCTTACACGATCGATATACATGGATTCCGATTTACAAGATTTGTACTTGTAAATGGACTGGACTAATTGAGGATCGAAAAGTAGGCATGATCTGTCCATTAGAGAATTTGATAATCAACAATTGTATAATCATAAGAAAAAATATGTCGGGAACCAAAGGTGATAATTATTGAAACGAATTGAAGAGGAGAAAACAACTAGCACTGTAAAAGTTAAAAAAACTTAGTTAGATTAGACGGTAAACTATAAAACTTAAAACTTGGTTACTGACAAAACTGTGTATAACTTAAAAGTATAACTTAAGGTATAACTTTATGGTTTAATATTTTTTTTTTGTATTGCAGATGTGTCTTTCTTTGATAAACATACACTTTGATTATGATGGACATTATTCTAAGTCTGGAGATGGTTATGAATGGATTCCTACCGATGCTCGTTATGCTATATCTTTTAGGACATCATCATTGGAGGAGATCAATTATTCGTTGCTGAAAGAGAGAATATGGAATAAGATGGGAATAGATCCGTTTACGAAGAGGGTGGGTTTATGTTACATTCCATTGGTAGTGAAATCTAAGAGGCAATAATATATTTTGGATGATGAAGATGTGTTTGTTTATCTAACATAGGTGGATAAAGAGCAAAGAAGATGTATTTTGCATGTAGAGGACATCCAAAAATTGGAAATAGTTCAAATAACCGAGTAATTATCAAAAGTTGAGAAAGAAAGCTCATGTAGTGGTAGGAACTATGGTGAGTGTGAGAGGGTATATGGTGAAGAAGAGAATGTGGGCACTGGTTTGGAACAGAAAGAACGCAAGAAACACAAGAGGAGTAGGTTGTAACCCTTTCACATTTACAATTTTAATGTTTTATTGTATGGGGGCGTTGAAATGTGAGATTTGTATTTTGTGTTTGTGCAACTAAGTGAAACTTTTTTTGAGCCAAAAAAAACTTAATAATAAGGGGAATAAGTCACGAAAGTAGTAAGATAATTATTTATGAGTTGTGTTGTGTTAATCATGATTTAATCAGAACAAAAAAAAACTTCATCTCGTTTTATTAGTAATCGAACCCGTAGGAATCGGGCTGGTCGCTTGTTTCCAGGATAACCCTTTCGATACCGTCTTCCTCGGTCTCCTATCTGCAAGTAGGATTTTTGTCTGATTAGTTCGGTATCGCGTCAGGGTTATCTTTTTTGGAGTTTTGTTCCGGTTGATTACCCTGCTCGGTCCTAGGACGGTCCATAGGAGTCGTAAAATCAAGCCTCCTTCCGCGGATCTTAGTGGTTCCGCGAGGGCGAATCGCTTTGGTTTTTGCAGTTAAGGTCTCGACCTGTTTTGCGAGTGAACCGATAAGCTTTTTTCTGCTCCTCCGACTTCTTGTTGAAGTCGGTGAGCATATTCTCGATGGCCTTGGTGTTGGCGTTAGCGTTAACCGCGGACACATCTGGTGGTGGGGTTTTATCAGACATCGTGCTTGACTGAGCGTGTTGCAGCTTGAGTGTAAGATAGATCCGACCCCCCCCTCCTTCTAGCGCCAAACTGTGGGAACCAAAATTCACCCTTGTCGATTTACGTAATTTAGAAAGTTAGAGTAAATCCTAATTTCCCAGAGGACCCGACTATCTGCGGAACCGCACACAAGCAATCAAGTTAACGATGCGAATAAGAAAAATATGTTAAAAACGAGATAAAGAGCAAGAAGGTCTCTTATTCCGGATTTGCGTAAGAACGGTACAACAAG
>JABAYD010039098.1:1642-13283 GCA_014822095.1 Diplotaxis tenuifolia | reverse complement strand
AAGTCTCCCTTCCCATCGAACCGCTCCACCTCAATGACATCGTGTATACATTTCACCCATTGTACCCGTGTACACATTTCACTCATTGTACCCGTGTACACATTTCAGCCATTGTACACGTGTAAACAAATATGATGTAGAAATACTAAATATTTTTAAATGAGTGGCAATTTTGTAATTAAATCATCATCTTCGTATTAGGGCTTCCAACAATTTCCGTAACTGCTTCTTGAAACCTTCATTGATTTTTTCTTATAATTTTCATTTTTTGGCATTTTTATCTCCAGAACTCATTAAAATTGTATAGATTAATTGATTATACCCAAAAATCAAAGAACAAAACAAGTTTTTTTTATAAGTTCATAATCTTAACCAACTATAACCAAAACACCATGGTTTTTCATCCCAGATTCATAATCACTCGTCAAATTCCTAATCTCCCCTCATAAGCCAGCATCATCATTCCAATGATGATGACAACGATCTCTTTATTGGTCAAAAACCTTAAAAAAAATTAGATTAAAAATTAGTTTTGGGGATCAAATAAAAGGACAAAAGAGTTTTGATGTTTTCTTGGATATTAAAATAAAAAATAAAAAAATAGAACATGAGGCAACACTTAGAGCATCTGCATCCCAGAAGGATAAGATGGTAAATCAACTACAAAAAACTACTTCAATAATAGAAAATCTCTTAGAATGTAATAGAAACTCACAATCAGAATGTGACTTAGAGCATCTGCATCGCAGTATGCTGAGCGTTTCTTATGTGGGAAAGGCCACGATTGTTGAAAAAACCGTGCCTTATAGTTGCAGAATATGACATGTTTGTTGGGTGTATTTTGTACGGTTTTGCGGACTCCATGATACGTGACGGCCCACGATTAGTTCATTTTAATTATTTTTTAATTTAAAAAGAAAATAGGAAACCCAAGTAGGTATTTGGGATAAAGATGTCCTTAAGGTGTAAATGACTCCTTAAAAGATCAAGATTTAAACATACCTGGCAAGTAATATCTCTGAATTTGTAAATGCATACCTACACAGATGTCAAGATTCATAACGATAATGTTAAATAATGCTCAGTAGACACGGACATGGACCAAATCTATGAGATCGATGTCAGAAATCTTCTTGCTTTTAATCCAAATCAGTGCTTCTCTTCTGCTCCTTCTTCAAGGTTCGTCTTTTCTCCCTCATTTCTCGTCTTTATCTTCATTTAGCTTTTTGGCGGCGGCTCCTTAATATGATTGTCTAGTATCTTTGATTTGAATTGATTCATATGCTCACTTGTTGTAAAGTTTTGCATTTTTTCTATGTAAAGTTTGTTTCTTTTCTGCTGGTCTCCGACAGGAACATAAACCGTGTTTTCATGTTTTCGTATATCCATTTTGTCTTTATATCAATCCCTTAAGTACAAAAGTGTAGTCTTATTATCATCTAAATCAAATGGTTGTATCTAGCTACTTGTTTTAGCCATCTTTATCTCTGTGTTTTGTTAAAGAGTCTTTGGGAAGATGAACATCTTTCTTAGTTGCAACTTGCTGTAATTAGGGACCATTGCTGAGTTACTTGCCTCTGTTGACTTTTAGTTGATGTCTGCTTTTCTCCAATTTTGTTTTAGAGAAGAGCTTGTGAAGGAATGTATTTATGGAGGTAACGGAACTTGTTAAGGCGAGATAGCTGATAGATACCCTTTTCAATTTTCCTTCTAACTGAAAGTGTTGATGGCCCATGCCTCCTCCTACAACCAAACTCCCTAGAGAGAGAGAAACATGTAAGATCCTCGTATTCTTAGTCTTCATTATCAGCGATGGATGTTGTTTTAGTATGGGTTTTGTAAGTTGGCAAAATGAATCATAAAATGTATATTGTGAGATGCAAACGAGTGCTTAGCCTTTCCAAAAAGACAGAACATTAGATGTAGAAGACAATCATGTTTGCATTTTGATTGTACTATAAACCATGCTAACTGCTGCATCTTTTATCTCTCCCAGCTTCCAAGTCCTAAGCCTCTCACAAAGTGGGAAGAATTTGCTCTTAAGAAAGGTAAAGAAGCTGATGGATAAATTGGTTTTTAGGATTTCAGACTTGATTTTGTTCAGACTTGATGGGGTTCGATAGGTCTATAGTTTCATGATAATTGATAATAATGTGTTTGTTCCTAATTGTTTTTGGTTCTGTTTTTTTTAGGTACTAATGGTGTGCTAGCGCTACGCGCCGGATTCATATATGTTATTACGAAAGAAGTTGCGATTTATTTTGTGGCCGTGGTGAAGAGATTATGTTCAGAAATTTGATGTTGTAACTATGTTGAAGAGAATGATCTTTTCTGATTATTAGTGGAGTAGCATAAGTGGTTGTTATTAATCGAAACAAATAAAAGTAGAGTAAAAATTTGATAGACGTTAAAAAGTTAATTTAGTAAATACTTAAACATAAAATGAAGTTCATGTTTGTGAATGAAAAATGTAAATGGCTGTGTTTGTTTTGTGATTATATTGTTTCAAAGATAATAATATATATTTTCGTCCTCTTAAAATAGTAACAATCCTAGTATACCTTGTATATGTTAAAGATGTTAGGAAATGAGCGAAAACATTTATATATTTTGGTTTATAATTAATACGAAAAATATAAAACAATATGAATGAAACTGAAAATTGGATCACAAAAAACCTCTTAAAATTGTAATTAATCTAAATCATAGATGACTGAACCCTACATATGGGACAACTTATTTTTGTACAAAGCCAATGATAAATGCAGAAAAAATGGAAAGTATAGCCGCAAGTAAGTAAACATAGATATGTTTCATCGTTATAATTTCTGAAGCACGTTGTGCATGTATTGTTTTCTTCTTAAGTAATTGGAGGCCTATTAATTCCCTCAAGATCGGTGATGATAAGGTCGACGTCAAGCCTTGCAATCGCGTTTTGGTTATAGTCTATGATGGTAAGAGTTACTTGAAAAATCATCAATATGTTATTGTCTTCAGCTGTTAGTAAATTCACCACGTAGTGGGCTGTTTCTTGAATAAGCTGGGTTGAGTATGGATGTTCTATTTTATTGTATGTTAACATCAATTCCATGTTCTCAGTTGTTAAGTTGTTGAAATTACCTTGATTGTCAATAATAGATGGTAGCTACAAAATAATGATAGATTGATGTGTGTCGCGCCTGTGGATGTAGATTTGGAGTGTGTGTTGAGGATTTTCCCTGAAGGTCTTGTTTGGTGTGAGAACTCATGAGAGAAAATTGGTTTGTTTATTCATAATTTTTTATTTGTGTAAGTTCAAAGTTTAAAATAGTATCAAGTTATATAGCTATGTCATATAGATGGTACATTTAAGTTATCGATTTTTTTGTGGAATTTTGTAACATGTTTCAAGGACCATTAATCAGAAACTTTTGGGTTTTTTTTTTAAGTTAATGGTTTGTGATGAATTTTGTGTTTCTTTACGTTATTTTGGTAATTTTTATAAAGGTTTTGTTTGATACTTCTTATTTAGTGTGGATTTGTAAGAGAGCATCATAATATATGGTATCTATATTGATGTTGGACCTTATGAAAGATATAACTATTATTTATAATTGGTTCCGGATTCTTATGTTTTTATGTTTTAAAACTGACGGAGCCATATAATGCGACTTTTGCCAATTTACTCTCTTTTTTTCTTGTAGACGTTGGGTGGTATATATAGACTGTATTTTTATAAACTTAGTTACGTAATGAATTGGGATGATAGTAGCGCTATAATATAATCCTTAGTTCAGAATTAGGACACATTAGAATTGCTTTAAGATATATAAATTTTCCAAATATTACTTTGTGGTGCATTTGATATTGTTGATTTATAATTTTAAGAACTAACATATAAATGGATTTTATGAGTACATATTTAATTGAACACCTCTGATTCACTCTATTTGGTTAGGAAACCTAATCGTTGCACGTCAAGTAAAGGCAGTTCGGACTCCTGCTGAGCCTATCTCTAAAGAATGTTAATAATGCAAGCGATGTCATTTTTTTTTCATGTAAAATGTTTTATTCTTTATATGTATGGATGAATGAATGAGAAGTAAATGCCTACTATGGTGGAAGCTTAAACTGAAACTTGGTAGATGAACTCAATACTCCAATACATAATAGAGAAATAATTATTCTTTAAAATGTAAAGTAATGGAAATGGTTTTTTAGATGTCGGGTCTTCCTAGGAATACTGTAAACACTTGGTGTTTTTTTTTAATCTTATTCCAGCAGCGATCAGATTTTATAGTGTGTGTTCCCAGTCAAGGGTATCAAAGAAATCTTTTCCCTCTTTGATGTTTCCTCTGCACAACATTAATAAACCATAAAAATACGTACGCTTATGGCCTTATCGCATTTTCCATAAACAGATTGGCACATGTGAGGTGATTGAGTGCTTTGATTGATTTGTGGTGGAAGAAATACTGATTTATTCTCATTATTAAGATGAGCTTCAGTTGATAGGTGTCCGATATGGGGGGCTGGTGTGCGTGATAGATATTTCTCTTTTAAACAAGGCTGCCGTGGTTCAGATGCTGGAGGAACAAAGATTAAAGAGTAGGAATAAGTACATAAATTTGTTTACAAAAGAGTAAGTTGTCAAAGTCATAAAAAATAAGTTTATGTCTGCTTTGGACCAAAATTTCTTTTTTTTTATGACTTCTTTTGGTTACAGATGATGATGTTGCGGTGGAGTGTTCAAAAACACTACGATTTTTTGGAGATCTCCTTGTGGTTGCTTTGTCTTTAAATTCAACTGGCGTCTTCACCATTATTTCTGAAAATCGCAATTATTGAGTAATCAAGAATCAAGAGGTTGCATCAGAACTGTGTAGTGAAAGAATGTAGGAGATACATATCTGCTGGCTTTTGCAATTACACTGCATTTGTAGTGTAAGCTAATCATTCAGTTGGGAGGCGTGTAAGCACCCTGCAACGTAAGCTTTAATTTGTATTATTATAGCTTCTTAAATCCAATGTTTTTGGTTAAGTTTTAGTAGTTTGTTATTCATAAACTTGCCTTCTAAGCATATAGGTTATATAAGCTCTGAAAATGTGTCTAATCTTTTATCAGTTTGTTTCCCATCTAAAACGTTGTATATGTGGCAATTTTTTTTTTGAACAGATTCTTATATATGTGGTCATCTTAAACCAAAGTGATATAAGCTCCGACCTTTGTTTAAACAAAGTGATATAAGCTCTGCTTTTTGTTTATTCTTTTAGAAGTTGTGCAAGTGTTCATTAGTTCTCTAGGTTGTCAATCTTAGATGAGTATCTTCATAATTCTATTAATTTCTATGATGGTATCTTCATAATTTGTGTTAATTATTATCATTTTGTTACTTTAAATTTTGTACTCTGAAACGTCGAAGATGCTGCAATATATGTGACATGAACTATGCCCTTTGTTTAGTCATAAGTTGTGCAAGTGTTCATTATTTTATATGAAATATAAGGATACATGAGACCAAACTTTAACAAAAAGGTAACAGTCGGTTTGATCTCTGAAACCTAGGTCGGAAGGAAAGAAGACAGCTTAACAGACCGAGAATGTAAATTTTAACAAAATTCTGCAAGTTGGATAATACATAAATCATTCTATAACTGGGTCATTGTATTTTGAAGAGCCCTAACCTATTTTGTAAAAAAAATCAACAAATCAGAATGTGACAAGTGTAATAATTCTCTCTAAGAAGTGAAAAACTCTAATCTATAGCGTGAGAAGGACAAGATCGTACTTGGTTGACGAGGAAAAAGAACAAACTAACTTGGGACGTTATTATCAAAGCATTCGCATGAGATGAGATCCTCAATGTTGGAAAGGTAATATTTGTTCGATAGAGGCTAATTCTAGTTCTACGGCCAGTTGTATATATGTACTAATTAATAGAACGCCCAATGTTCTATCTCGTAAGCCTCCATCTCCTCAATTCGCCACAACGTCATCACTTGTTGTTTCTTTTTAAAAGTTAGAGTTTTGGCACATACAAATGATCTGCAGACAAAATAATGCAAGTTATATAGTTATGTACTTATGTCACATAACAACTCTTAAATGTCATCAGAAATTTCACCAAGATAAATACTAGGCATGGGCGTTCGGTGCCCGTTCACATTCGGTTCGGTTAATTCGGATTTTCGGATTTTCGATACTATGCTCATAAGTCCCATTCGGTTTTAACTAATTATCAGATCGAATTCGGCTCGGCTTCTTCTAGATTCGGTTCGGATCGGTTTATAACCAATATATAAGCCCAAAAATATTTTTGATATAAACTAAAAAAAAATAACAAAAATACTCAAAATATATTAATTAATCACAAAACTAATTAACAATAAGTTAAATTACTTAAACTAACTAAAAGTAATTCAAAATAATAAATAAAATAAAATATAAAATCTTAAAAAATATTTTTAAACATCTAAATTACCTTAACATATATAAAAATAGTAATATGTTTCTCTAATTTCGGATATAATCGGATCCAAATTCGGATTTTGGTTCGGTTTAGGTTGTATATATTGTCCAAAGTACTAAGCTCTCGATTCCCGTTCGGATATTTTTGTATGACGCTTTGGATCCGGTTTTGTTTTTTTTTTGTCGGTTCGAATTAAGGTCGGGACTTCGGTTTAGAGCCAAGACCTAATAAATACTTCTCGGTTCATGATATAAATTATTTTAATTAAAAGAAAAAAGGATTATTAAAATTTATTCGTCAAAAAAATTATATATATATATATATATATATAATCATTTACAAAACACACTAATGTTTATCTGGGGTAAACAGTAATAAATAAATATTTAAAAAACAGCATAACACGTAAGAGTTATTCATTCTTTTTTTTTTTTTAAATGTGAACGTGCATTTGCATAATTCAAGCTGATTAAAATCCAATTTAAAAAATGTCAACTGTGAGCTGGACAGACAATGTTATGACATAATCAAAGGAAGATCCTGCATTAATTTCATAAAACTGTATGATTCGTTGACATGTCTGGTAGCAGTTAAACCTATACATCTGTAATTATTGCTCAATATTAGTATATCTCAAGGCGATGGCGGCTTTAAAATCATACTATATATATTATATGAATTATTATGAAGTCTTTTATAGTTGAATATCATTTCCTCAACTTCTTCAATCACAAACACCATGTCCCAACCACGTTTACATTCATGTTTTGTCTCTGTATTCTTACCCTACTGCTTTATCGTCTTCGTTTCACACGTCTTAATGATCAACGCTCTGGATTGTCGTCCCGACCAGATCCAAGCTCTTATGCAATTCAAGAACGAGTTTGAATCCAACGGTTGCAACCGCCAAGAGTATCTCAACGGAGTCGGGTGCGATAACACTACTGGTTTAGTGACGAAGCTCCAACTCCCAAGTGGTTGCTTCACTGGAATTCTCAAACCAAACAGTAGCCTCTTTGGGTTTAACCATCTTCGTTATCTCAATCTCTCTCACAACAACTTCACTTCCTCTTCACTCCCATCTGAATTCAGCAACCTCAACAAACTAGAGGTTTTGTCTCTTTCCTTTAATGGCTTCATTGGTCAAGTTCCTTCCTCATTTAGTAACCTAATCCATCTTACCCATTTAAACATTTCCCATAATGAGTTTTCTGGTAGTTTCCCATTTGTAAGAAACCTAACAAAGCTCTCTTTTCTAGACCTTTCTTATAATCAATTCTCAGGAACCATACCTTCTGATTTACTACTCATCATGCCCTTCTTGACTTTTCTTGATTTGAAAAAGAATCATCTCACCGGTACAATACAAATTCCAGATTCTCCCTCTTCCTCTAGGCTAGTGTATTTATCCCTTGGCCAAAACCAATTTGAAGGAACAATCCTTAAACCTATCTCAAAACTCATCAACCTCAACCATCTTGATGTTTCTTCCCTAAACACAACCTACCCAATTGACTTAAACATCTTCTCTCCACTCAAATCTTTGTTGGTGCTTCACCTTTCTAGAAATAAGCTATTACCATCCAGTCTAAACTCTTCACACATCTCACTGCACTTAGAAAGCTTGGTCTTGCGAGGATGTGACATTAACGAGTTCCCAAACATCTTAAAGACCCTTCAAAACTTGCAGCATTTAGACCTTTCCAGCAACAGAATCAAAGGGAAAGTCCCTGAGTGGCTATGGAAGCTTCCTCGTCTTAGCCAAGTGAATCTTGTCAACAATGTTTTCACTGGCTTCGAAGGTTCTTCAGATATTTTACTTAACTCATCAGTGCAGTTATTGGATGTTGCATATAACTCCATGACAGGAGAGTTTCCTATTCCACCACCTAATATTATCTACCTCTCAGCATGGAACAATAGTTTCACAGGGAACATACCTCTCCAGATCTGCAACAGAAGCTCTCTCGTTGTGTTTGATCTGTCTTACAACAAGTTCACCGGACCAATACCTCACTGTTTGAGTAAGTTAAACATAGTGAATCTCAGGAAGAACAACTTGGAAGGAACTATACCTGATGAGTTCTATAACGGCTCTTTGACACAAACGCTTGACGTTGGCTACAATAGACTAACTGGGAAGCTTCCAAGATCTCTTTTGAACTGCTCCTATCTGAAGTTTCTAAGTGTTGACAACAATAAGATCAAAGACACGTTTCCTTTCTGGCTAAAGGCTTTACCAAACTTGCAAGTGTTTACTCTCCGTTCAAACAGATTCTTTGGACAGCTCTCTCCTCCTGATCAAGCTCCTCTCGCGTTTCCCGAGCTGCGTATACTTGAATTATCTGATAATAGATTTACTGGAAGCTTGTCACCAAGTTACTTTGTTAACTGGAAAGCATCATTTTTTAAAGTAGATGAAGATGGGCGTATTTATATGGGAGACTACAAGCATGCTTATTTTGGATATGAAGATACTTTGGATTTGCAATACAAAGGTTTGTTTATGGAGCAAGGGAAGGTCCTTACTTCATACAGTACTATTGATTTCTCTGGAAACAAACTTGAAGGACAGATTCCTGAGTCTATTGGTCTTTTGAAGGCATTGATTGCGTTGAACTTGTCCAACAATGCTTTCACTGGACACATTCCTTTGTCTTTGGCGAATGTTACTGAGCTTGAGTCGCTAGACCTGTCAAGAAACCAACTCTCTGGGACTATTCCTAAAGAACTCGGGAGGCTCTCGTTTTTGTCGTATGTAAGTGTGGCTCATAACCAGCTTAAAGGTGAAATACCACAAGGACCACAGTTTAGTGGGCAAGCTGAGTCATCATTTGAAGGGAATTCAGGTCTGTGTGGTCTTCCTCTAGCAAGAAGTTGCTTTGCGCCACCTACACAGCTACCTAATGAAGAAGATGAAGGAGAAGAGGAAGGAGTTCTAAATTGGAAAGCTGTGATTATTGGGTATGGTCCTGGATTGGTTTTTGGATTGTTAATAGCTCATGTTATTTATTCATGCAAGCCAAAGTGATATGTCAAAGTTAGTTTGTCCAGATAAGCGCAAGCAAGTAAGTCCAGTTTGCACAAATCAGTTTAATGTGAATAAACAAACTTGTATCAGAAGCGGACTTCCCAAATATAACAATCTGCTTCACACGATTAGTAAACTAATTTTATGACTTATGAGATAACAGTGGAATAAATGTATGCACATGAAAACTCTCTCAGGTATTGTTCTCTCACTTATAACACTATACCGCTTACATAATCTTCGTCCAAGTCAAGTAAAGTTGCGTTGGGATGAGCACAATTTTGATGTATTGTGTTGTAACATGTGTTTGTAGCTTTATGACATGTTTTCTACAGTTTATTTTCCATACATAAGTAGTAACGGTCACACACATCTCTGTTTAGTCTCCCCCAACTTCTGGAGAAATCAAATATAAATTACACGAACATGGATTCAGTTTATCTCAAAATACATCCTTTGTGTTTATGTCAGATAAAAATGAAAACTTTCTCAAGCATTGATATACATCTGAAAAAATCCAATTTCATTAATACGAGTAAACAGATAACAACAACACAAATATAGAGTGTGAAAGCAATTCTTTACGGTTAGCTTTTGAGTAAAATTGAAATACAAAGTGGTAAATTTGGAAAGAAGAATAAAAACAACCGACGTTGTTGTCAAATCACAAAGCCAACTAACTTCCTTTAGAAGGCATCTTAGTGTTGTCGATCTCTGATGCTCTGACTCCAATGTTGTAAAAGAGCTGATGCGGAATTGCAGATTTTCCTGTCTTTGTGCCTTGTGAGATGACCAAGCCTCTCCATGATCCTTCTCGTTTCAGGAGCTGTTGCGCTTATGGGCAGAGAGATGAGCAAAGAGAGAGTATCCACACAGATTGATGCCTCTGCTTTAGCCGCGAGAAGTCCCTTTGCGTTGGCCACATCCGCTGATTTCTTGGCTATTTCGAACAGCTCCAACGTATCCGTATCGTTCTTCTTTATCACGGCTGGAACAACTTTAGGGTTTCCAGAAACTTCCAGAGTCGATGACTGTTTCTTCTTCGTCACCCCTAGAGGCTGATAAACTTGGTTTATCTAGAACAGAAAAGGGGATTAGGTAGAGAGAAGAAGATAAGATAAGATAAGATTTGTTGTATTGATCATTTGATATCCCCAAACGTTTGTACAACTCGTTATTAAATAAGATAATTCATATTAGCTAAACGACATAGTTTCCATAACTTTGAAACCCTCCTTCTGCCTCAGAGTCTCTTCTTCCTTTTATTTCCCTCCTTTCATCTTATTCATTCTTTTCTTCGACCGTTGCTTCCTCTGAACAAAAGCTAACGGAACTGCCAGCTTATCAATACCCCCTCGAAGAAGACCCAGCTTGTCCTCAAGCTGAAACTCTGGAAACTGCTCAGCCAACCTCTCCAACAGTTTCCACGTACACTCAAAATCCGGCAAACCAACCCACTTAACCAACACCTCCGGCTGCCTGTCTTGCTCAGACTGACGGATACCCAGAATCTCCGCCGGTTCCGTGTTCCACTCCAACGAGGACGAAAGGATCAAAGGGAGCTCTTGGACCTTAATGTCCGGTTCCACTGCCTGTTTCAGTTGGGAAACATGAAAAACAGAATGGATCAAGCTGTGCTCAGGTAGCCTCAACTTATAAGCCACTTGACCCACTCTCTTCTCTACTTGATAAGGGCCAAAGAAACGCGGAGCCAGCTTCTCCGAACGTCTCGCTGCCACTGATGCCTGCCTATACGGGCGAAGCTTGAGAAACACCCAATCTCCCACTGAGAATTCAACATCACGACGTTTCTTATTAGCTGAAGCCTGCATCCTTGCTTGAGCACACACCAGATTATCACGCAACTCTTGCAACAAAGCATTTCTACCCTGAATCATCTCCTCAACCTCAGCATTTGCAGTTGGAATGTCACCGTACCTCAACAACTTTGGTGGGTCACGTCCGTACAAGGCTTTGAACGGTGTGGATTGAGAAGAGGAGTGGTACGAAGTGTTGTACCAGTACTCAGCCCACGGAAGCCACTGCGACCATGACGAAGGTTTCCGACCCGCAAAGCAACGAAGGTACGACTCCAAACACCTATTCACGACCTCCGTCTGACCATCAGATTGGGGGTGATACGCCGTGCTCTTGTGGAGCC
>JABAYD010039097.1:0-12546 GCA_014822095.1 Diplotaxis tenuifolia | reverse complement strand
TCACGATAGCTAATCGGAAGGCTCTTAGATGAGCTTTCGTTCCAGTGGTCGTCCGACTCGTTTGAACATCAGTCGAAGGTAGTTGCTCAGACCGGTTGTCGGTGAATGGGAGATTAGAATCTCTGTCATTTGATGAGCCAGAGCTCCCAATCGGGGGATCAGGGGTAGGCAGATTCTTAGGCTGATTAGTCGGATTCATTTTCAAGTCGTGGAGTAAGGGATTAGGTTATTTCGTCCCCACAGACGGCGCCAAATGTGAGGGTTAAGACTCACCTCAAGGTTTTTAGTAATATGTTAGGTTTAGGGAGAAAACATGGGATGAATCCCGTTAAGACTTGTATGAACGAATGTGTTTATGTTTATTGATTTTAATAGAAATGGGTTTACAAAGATGATCTTGATGATCTAATTGAAAGTACAACGATGAATTCAGATGATTACAATGAATGAAAAGTGTTTACGTCTTTAGGTCTAAAAATGAGTCGAGAGAGGATCCCTTTCCATGATCTCCTTCTCTTCCTTATATAGCTCTCGGCCATGTTTGAATGATCCTAACCAACCTCCGAGATTTGCTCCGTGAGTTGGGAGATTCTCAACAGTCTCCCTTTGACCGGGTCATGCGCATCCAGCCTGAGCTACTCATGTTAGCTCCTTGCAAATGAGGTCCGGATCCCTTTTCCGTGACCTATTCTGTTAACGTTTCTTCTTTAGCAAACAGCCTCCGACTTCTTTCTTACTCCTTTCTCAAAGGATTGATCGGTAACGGGATTTTAGCGGCCCATTGTTAACTCTTATCGCTCGAGCCCATTAGTCTCAGCTAACGGGCCATATTCGGACCCAACATTGACCTTAACCTTGACCATAACCCTATATACATCCACATTCATGGCTACAACAACTTTCTTTACCAATTTATTTGTGTGGATTTTTTTCTCAAAGTTTCAAATTCTCATCAAAAGAATGAATCATAACCAACTAGACATTATTTATGATTTAACATCAATAGCTCATTGTTTTTTTTAAGTCTCTAGGAGACAAGATAAAAATAAAAAATTCCTTATTTTCTTTTCTCAATCATGTGTCTCTTAGACAACATTACTTGTGTGAAAATATGTATTTTTTAGTATCTTTGCATCATTGATATTCTTTTCAGAAATATTTTATCTTTTAACTTTCAAAAGAGTACTCATTAACAGACTCAGGTCTGATAACTTTAAATACAAAACACATAATAAGCTTTAGGTAATCACATGATTATACCTTTCTTTGGATTGTTTTATGAAACTTATGGATCTTTTAAGACCAAACTTTAAGCTTAAAATCTCATATATATATATATATATATATATATATATATATAATGGTAATAATATATAACCAAAAAACTATATCAAAATATAGAGATGTCCATTATCTTAAACATCTTATCATAATAAATAAATAAATACAACTTTTTGTTCATTCATTAGATTTTTACTATTATGCCAATAATCATCTCTATGTCAACTAGTTTTCAATTAAGCATTCAAAAATAAAACCATAAGACATGCTCAAATTAATTTATCTTATCAAACTTTAGTTGACTATAAGTTGATAAAAATAAAATAATACTTATCTCGTTAAAGAAGAAGTGAAACGACGAGAATCTTTAAAATACCTTTCTCAGCTCTCTAGAATCTCGTGCAAAAACAATATGTATAAACCTGAGATGTTCATAGTATTTTTTTTTGATAACTCTGGTATCTGGACAACTACGTTCCCAACTATCCCCTCGTAAGGGATTCAGTGCCCCAACGAAAAGGATGTTAAATCCGTTGTGACCAAGACTCGGATCCGGATGGCAGACAGTACAGCTGTACCTTCTTTACCACCAAGCTACGAACGCTTGGTTGATATTCATAGTTTTGCTTATGAAATATGACACCTTATACGTTAGAAATCAAAACTTTCAAATCCATATAATTAAAATTTCAAGTGTTAACCATATAGACAATTGAGAGTACAAAGCAAAACAATTCAGAGTATGCATGTAAAACAAAGATATACGTCAACATTAACTTAATTTCCGTATTGTTAAAATACTCAAAAGCATTTATTCTTAAACTTTGATTAGAAAGTAGCAAACAAACAATTTTTTCAGCCATATAATCAAATTTGATGACGAGACATTCAGTATATATAAAGACATGCTAGCAAATGACTTTAACTTAATAAAGTGTTACTTTCAGTGTATGACTAAAACATATAGACATAATATGCCGTAGATGATATGCTTTAGAACATCAACTTATATGCCTTTACATTGAATTATATGCAGCCGTAAATAAAAATATGCAACCTTAAACAATATTAATGCGTGTAGTAATCTATTAATAATATCAGCCGTAAACATGAGCAATAGCTGGTAAATTATATGTGCAATCGTGTAAAACATTTGTAAACCCTACAAATTTGTAAACTTGCAGCCGTATAACTTGTAAATTAATAAAATAATATACTTTGAACAATAAGCAGCCTTATGAAAAATATTATCAATATACAGCTGAACAAGATGCAATAACAAGGTGATAAATAATGTAATTTTTTTATATGTGTAGTTCTACGAATGAATGAAACATTGACAATATAGTAATAATGATAAACATATACACTAACATGATGACTTTCAATAGTAAAATATAAACATCACATATGATTAACAAAGAGAGCACACACGATTGAGCACTAGATTATCGACAAGATCTTTTTTATTTCAAATCAAATGATTTTCTTACTTGAAACAAGGATGGATCAATATTGTCGATTAAAGTTCCTAAGCTCATACTGTGTATGAATCCATTCTTACAAACAATGAATTGATATTAAACATGATTCGAAGAAGAATTGGATATAGACTAAAAATATAACATAATAAAAATCTATACCTATTAACCCAAAGAGCTCTAGAGCTTGGTGTTAATTACGTGTTATAAGTAAAGAAGAGAAGAGAGGGGAAGAGAGGAATTGATGTGCTTATTCATGAGTAAAGAGATCATTTATATAGGATTACAATAGCTTGTATACCAAGTAGAACTTGGGGAACAAGTAAACTTTACAATCAAGTAAATCTAATATACTTTTCTTAATAGACATCACATAGTATTCATAACAAGGATCATAATATATTTTGATCATATAATAAGTTTTATATGCCTAAATATTTTTTTATAAATACATTAAATTCTTTTTTGTTAAGTTGATGAAGAATCTAGATTTATATTGATCAAAATGTAATGTAAGAAATTAAATTAATTAAGTATTAATGAAATAATTTAACTGAAGTGATCTTTGTAAATAAACATGTTTTATTTGTTAAATCACGTTGGTATAATACATTGATTTAGTAAGAGTTCTATTGTGTTTAGAACTTAAATTTTTGTATGAAAAAAAATTAATTTTAAGTAATAAGATATTAATATGGATCAGCTTTTTTTCCTAAAATTAGAAAAAACTAAAAAAATAGCAAAAAATAAAAATGAAAATTTTAATAGGACAACGGACTGGTCTCCTAGAAACCATACTTTTTTTGTTAATTTTTTTCTTACTTAATTTGGTCTTTTTGTTTCAAGAAAATTTAATTATAGTATACTAATAATTTTGTGTTTGCTATATATGCATATCTAATAGTTATTTCTTATCTTGTAGTTCTAGTTATGGTTTTAGTTTAAATTTTGATATGTTGGGTTATATGTATACATATATGTACATACATAATTTCTAATTTTGTAGAATGGCAGCTTATTTTTCCACTGAGAACTAAAAATTGATTTTTTTCATGCCAAAACCGAATCATCAAGTTTTTTCGCAGAAACTACAAAATCAAATTTTTCGTCAAAAGCAGAAAATAGAATTTTCAAATAAATCATCATTATGCATATGTTTACTCTATATACTATAGATAAAATGAAAAAGAAAAAGAAAACTTTCCTCCTAATTTTTATAAAGAAATCATTTACTCTACTTTTAACCATTTTATTTTCTCTGTTTTACAGTACAATTTCTTTGTCCCAACCTAAATTTATAGCATTAAAATGGCAATAGCCTTATGATGTGATAAAATGAATGATTTGAATATATACCTTATTTATTAACTCGGAATCATTTAAAAAGTGGTAAAGTTTATATTAATTAAAAATAATCCCAATCGTATGTGGCATATCTCTTTTCCTTCTAAATTATATTTAACACAATTCTAAAGCACCTTACATATGCCATAGTTTAAACATATATTTATGAGAGAGATGTTGGTCACATATCTTATTAATCTTATATTGTGATTAGAATATATATGACAATTAATAATTTTAATAAACCTCTGATTTGCTAACAATTTCTATATCCTCTACCATTTTGGTTTAAATATTTGTTATTAAAATAAATTACATAATTAAATTATTTATATAATAAAAATTTACATTTGTATATATTGTATTTTGAATTTTTAAAACAGATATAAATTACTAAACTGTTAAAAGTCTTACATAATTTTTTTGTGATAAATTGTTTAAAATTTTATTATTATAAGATACAAATAATAATAAAATGCATGAGTAAGAAGTCTTATATTAAATTAAATTACATACCATACAACAATACATATTTATATTTGATATTTTTATTGAAAAATATTGAGAATTTATTATTTTAATTTGCATTCATTTTTGAGAAAAAGACTAGGATAGCACTAAAATTTGTTTTTCACAAATATAGAACTTAAGAATAAAAATGACCAAAATAGCACTTAAATGTTTTATAAATTATTCATTTTTTACCCCTTGAGTTAACTAATTCTAGACCTTTTTGTTTAGAGTTTAGGAATGAAGATTTTGTGAAAGGATTTTCAATTTAAAAATTAAAAAAATTTAAAATTTTCAAAATAAAAATGCTATTTTGATCATTTTAGTTTTTGAGGGCTATTTTGTGACATAAACTTGGAAATGTGCTATTTTGGAGATTTGCCCTTCAATTTTTAGTAGCTCAAAATTTTGTTATAAAAATATATTGATAATTTTCATATACTAAACATCCATATTAAAAATATATTATAGATATTGTTAATGTCATTTGAATTTAATAGTATCTAATATATAATGAATAAAATGATTATTTTAATTTATTTACCATAAAATGATTGTTAATAAATAAGAATGATAGTTTTATTTAAATGCATGCACTAAATTATTTATACACATAATAGTGATTGAATTCTCACTTATTCAATCTATATATTTCTTATTTTTTATTTCATAGTATATAGAAAAATATAAAACAAATAATAGTATACAAATATAGCTTGTAGATAAAATGTTTATCCTGAGTAGATCTTATATAAAAAGTTAGGAAAAGAAATGAAACACAATTTTATTTGTATGATTTCACCGTATACAACAAAATCATGAATAAATAATATATAAAGCAAAATCTACAATACTTACAATTTATTCCCCCACCATTTATAAATGATTATATAAACAATTTCAAATTCTATTTAACTTACAGACCGACCAACATACAAATTTTTTTCTCATAGTTAAATATTTATATTTTATTTTTTTTAACTCACTCTGCACAAGACACGGATCTTATCCTAGTTAATAGATAAATGACGATGACGTAGAATTAATATTTTATCTTAATTAATAATTTTTAAATTCTATATAAAATAAGTAAATTTTTAGAAAATTACAAAATCTATATTTATAATGGATCGGGTTTTTACCTAAAATTTCTAAAAAACTAAAAAATTAGCAATAATAAAATAAAAATTTCAATAGGCCAAATGACTGGTCTCCACGACCCCAAGGGCTCTGAGGAGATTGAGGACAGCCTGCGAGAGAGCAAAGAGGACTTTGTCTTCCACCGCACAGACCACCATCGAGATTGACTCTCTCTTTGTGGGGATTGATTTCTATTCTGCACTCACCCGTGCTAGGTTTGAAGAGCTCAACATGGATCTTTTCAGAAAGTGTATGGAGCCTGTCGAGAAGTGTCTACGTGATGCTAAGATGGACAAGAGCACAGTCCATGATGTTGTCCTTGTCGTTGGTTCTACACGTATCCCAAAAGTCCAGCAGCTGCTCCAAGATTTCTTCAATGGTAAAGAGCTCTGCAAGTCTATTAACCCAGACGAGGCTGTGGCTTATGGTGCAGCGGTTCAGGGTGCAATTCTTAGCGGTGAAGGCAACGAGGAGGTTCAGGACCTTCTTCTTTTGGACGTGACTCCCCTTTCTCTTGGTCTTGAAACTGCCGGTGGAGTCATGAGTCTCATGACCACCTTGATCCAGAGGAACACTACGATTCCTACCAAGAAAGAGCAGGTCTTCTCCACGTACTCAGACAACCAGCCTGGTGTGTTGATCCAGGTCTACGAAGGTGAGAGAGCTAGAACCAAAGACAACAATCTCCTTGGAAAGTTTGAGCTCTCCGGCATCCCTCCTGCTCCACGTGGTGTCCCTCAGATCACAGTGTGTCTCGACATTGATGCGAATGGCATCCTCAATGTCTCTGCCGAGGATAAGACCACTGGCCAAAAGAACAAGATTACCATCACCAACGACAAGGGTCGCTTGTCTAAAGACGAGATTGAGAAGATGGTGCAAGAAGCTGAGAAGTACAAGTCTGAGGATGAGGAGCACAAGAAAAAGGTTGAAGCCAAGAACGCTCTTGAGAACTATGCTTACAACATGAGAAACACCATCCGTGATGACAAGATCGGTGAGAAGCTTCCTGCCGCAGACAAGAAGAAGATTAAGGATTCAGTTGAGGAGGCGATCCAATGGCTTGATGGGAACCAATTGGCTGAAGCTGACGAGTTTGAAGACAAGATGAAAGAGTTGGAGGGTTTGTGCAACCCAATCATAGCTAAGATGTACCAAGGAGCTGGTGGTGAAGCAGGTGGTCCTGCTGATGATAAAGCTCCGCCTTCTGCTGGAGGTCCTGGTCCCAAGATTGAGGAAGTCAACTAAACTTTACGTCTAATTCTGAATTTTAGTGTTGTTTGTTCTCTTATGTTATAAGTTTTGAGCATGTACTCTTAGTTTTTTGTGGTCAGATTTCTTCATTTCGAATTAAGTTGCTGTTACGAAACTTTACTATTCCAGAAATGACTTCATCCTCTGTTTTTATGGTTCAAATGGTTTGGCAGCTTTTGTTGAACGAATGATGGATACGATACAATCATCAAAATGTGTTCTGAATGGCTCTTGCAAGAAAGCAAGAATCTAAACTCATCAAATGCTTAGTAAGAGCATCTCCGTTCGCATGAATATTTTAATATTTTTTGGATGGAACCGTGAATTGTTATGAACATGTATCTATTTTGATCATGTATTAGTGTATTTGAAAATAGGGTTCTTAAGAGATAAGAAAAAAAATAATTTAAAAAAAAAATTATTCATTACAATGAGAATTAATGAACATACAAATATTAATCATCTAGATTACCAAACTTTTGCCATATATTTTCAGTTAAATCAGTTTTCAAACTAGCATGTATTTGTTGATCCCGAATTTGATTGCGAATAGGACGCATATTACTGATGTAGGATGTGGTGCCCGTATAGTACGAGAAATCAACCTGGGAGCTTCTGCTTGACTCTCCAGCTTCAAACACAGATGCATCAAACAAAGTGTATCCGTCTCGTTCGTCTTCTACTATCATATTATGCAGTATGACACAAGTTCTCATAATCCTTCCAATCTTTTCCTTGTCCCAATGTCGAGCAAGATTTTTAACTATTGTAAACCTCGATTGCAATACTCCAAAAGCACGTTCGACATCTTTTCTGACGGATTCTTGACGTTCAGCAAATAGTTCTTCTTTAGGACCTTGAGGAAGTGGGATAGATTGGATAAATGTTGACCAGTTCGGATATATTCCGTCAGTAAGGTAGTACGGGATACGATAATTGTTGCCGTTGACCTTGAACCTAACTTTAGGAGCTCGACCTTGTAAAATGTCACCAAAACTGGTAACCGATCAAGAACATTTATATTGTTGAGGGTACTTGGTGATCCAAAAAATGCGTGCCATATCCAAAGATCATGTGATGCCACAACCTCTAAGACAATTGTCAGCTTTGCTGAACACGTGTGTACTGTCCTCTCCAAGCCGTTGGACAGTTTTCCATTCCCAATGCATACAGTCGATGCTGCCTATCATTCCTGGAAACTTGCGTACCTCTCCAACATCGAGTAATCTTGAAGATCTTCCCGTGTAGGTCATCTTAGATACTCATCTCCAAACAATTGTATTATCCCATTAGTGAACTTTTCCAAACATAAAAGTGTAGTACTTTCACCAAGTCGGAGATATTCGTCATATGCATCTCCCGCTTGACCATATGGCAGCATACGTATAGCTGCAGTAGATTTTTGAAGTGCAGATAGCCCGTACCTTCCGTGAGCATTTCTTCTTTGCTGAAATTATAGAACTTCGTTACTTAGGCGATCGACAATGAAAAGGAACAATGGCTTGTTCATTCGAAAACGCCGGCTAAACATTTCCGGTGGGTATGTAGGATGTTCACTGAATAGTCGTTTCATAGCCGAGTGTGTTCTTGTTCCCGATCTCTTTCGATATAAGCTCGTCGCTTCGGCTTGTTGGCTTGAACATTGATAATTTAGTCGATGAAGTTATCAACTTGTTGGTTGAACATTTCTTCAAAAGCTTCATTTACTTCATCACTTGATGAGGAAGACATTGTTGCAAGTGAATGAGTTTGTGAATGTGTTTGTTGGTAAGACGTCGGAACTGAATGAGTTTGTTGCTTCACGAGACTACATATAAAGAGAAGTGATTGTGTTTGTTGAGAGTACATATAAAGAGAAGCACTTTCGTTTGTTGCACATTTGATAAACAAAGAGGGACATAGTATATATAGAGAGAGTGTTGGAGATACATCCGTGAACCAAGTAGAGCGGGTACATACACCCGTGAGCCGATTACATCCGTGATGAAAAGAAGTGTACAAAGAAACAAAATTGTACATTTTCCCGTGAAACAAAATGACTAGTCCTACTACCCGTGAAACAAACTGACTCGTCCTACTACCCGTGGAACAAACAAAGAGACATAAAGCTAAACCCTTGACCTTCAAAGTACAACCAGCCTTGACATGCAACCCGTGACCTGCAAAACAAAACTAACAAAACAAAACAGATTCAATGAAGTTAAACAAGTAAATAGAAGAGATTCAATCAAGTTCCCTAATAACTAGAACAGATCAAAGCAGTAACTAGAACAGATCAAAACAAGTAAATAGAACATATCCTTGCTGGTATTCAACCAAGCACTGATGAGGACAATGTCTTCTTTCGGCGTCCACTTTCTCCTTTCCGCTGGCTTATGATCTTCAGAGCTCTGGCTGCTAAACCTAGGTAGCTCAGATGACCCTAAGTCGATTGTTTGACTGCTCTGGGAAGTTAATAGGTTAACAAACCCGGGAGAGTTAAGGAAAAAATGATCCATTTGGTTTAGGTTTGTGTTTTCTGAAGTGGATTTGCACCAACAAATCAGTTCAAGACCTCGTATAACAACTGGTTATACTTATACTTCTACTTTAGATGTACCTAGCTTTTCAGAAGTTAAGTTTACCCAACCACTTTCACACAGAGCATTCATTACACAACGACAACAACAACAAACTAGTTGTAGTTCAGTTTAAGGCTGTTTGCTTTACTTTACATTAAGAACTAGAACTACTACCAGTTCTAGTTTTGGTTACTTTAATATATCTTAAAGTTCAACTTCAACATTGACCTCTACAACATGTACAAACATTTTAAAAACTTTCACATTAACTTTTATCTATGGTTTTCATTCGCAGCAGAGCTTCTCGAGGTCAGAGACTTGCAGAGTGAGGGTGTCAATCTGGCCAGTGAGGCTTTTAACCTGTGCATGGACATGAAAGAACAATGAAAGTGTGTTAGTGACTTAATAAGGACAGATATGAGACACTAAATGGTTAACTTCACTAACCTCCAATGTCTCAATTTTTGTATTGAGACTCGGCACCTCCTGGATCATCTTCTCAACCTCCTCCAACCGCTTACTCAACGATTCGATCTTCTCTATGTCACCGACCTGAACAGAGAGGTTATGAACCTGCCCAATGAGGATTTCAACCTCTGCCTGCTCAAGGAAACAACAATAAACATGTGTTAGAGACTTAACAACGTTAAAGGAGAAATAGGAGACACTAAAATAGCAAACTTGACTAACCTCCAGTCCCTCAATCTGATTAATCAGAATAGGCACCCCCTTGATCACCTCCTCATCCTCCTCCACCCGCTTAGTGAGCCGTTGAATCTCCTCCTGGACACCATAAACCCAAGGCTGACGGACATGGTACCCATCAGCCTTGTTTACAACATAAACACCATTAACACTCGACTTTTGGCAACACAATAGATTATCAGTTTTCCAATTTTCACACTTACTTCGTAGTTTTTGCAGGTGAAGAAGTGCTTCCCAGAAAGAGTGTCGTACTCATCCTTCCCCTGAACCTCGTCGATGATTCTCCCACCACACGGACACCTTGTCGGATCCCGTACTCTGAATCAGTCACGTAGCCTAGCATGCTGATGTGCTCCTTTTGCCTCTTTCTGTCCCTCATCTCTGCCGCTGGATCTATTTCTACGAGAAATACAAATGATTAGTGATATTACAAGAAATCCAAAACCGCATGTCGATTTAAGAACCCTAACCCGAAACCCCAAATCGATTTTCAATTCCCGATAAACGAACCATGAATCCTACCCGCATGTTGATTTCCACCCACAAATCGAAACCCCCATTCCGATTTTAGAACCCAAAATCTAGAACTCCAACCCTATTTCGAATCCCCGAGATAGAGATCGCTTTCGAGCACTCATATCGGTTTTATGAACCGTTAGTCTACTCGATACTGACCTGAGGACGTCGAGGAGAGACTCTGTTGTCGTTTGACGGAGAACAGCTCCGACAGTCGTCGAATCACGAGAATCGCCTCTGAGAGACAAACCCTATTTTTTTGGTGTGAGGCGAAAATGAATTGAAACTAGAGGAATCCTTGTTTCGTCGACGTCATCGCGTAATCGCGTTTCCAATCCCGACGTGACACATGCCATGAACCCGGTTCATACATGCTCACTCGTAAGAGTCGGAACAGATAAATGGACCATTATTTTTTATCAGTTTGCCTATGTTACCGAGCCCAAAAACCTCCTTTGACCCCCTAATGGAGTTGCTCTAAGGTGTCCATTCAATGCAGGAACGCATTGTAGCAGTGTTGGACTTGGAATTAAATACTCTCATTTTTCACCATGGAATCATTTTCTCAGCATCCTTGTAATATATCAGTCTACGTGCAAAAACTCTGAGCAGAATGTGGAAGCTTAGTAGTAGTAACCCTTGAGATCGGCATAGAATAGAAATTATACTGTCATTGACCGACACCAGCTAAGATCCTTAAGTGCATTTATTTGAGACACTAGGTTTAACCCGTCCGTACGGGTGGGTGAACAAATAAAATATATAAATATTTATTTTATTTTAAAGTATTAATTTTGTTTTATATTTTTACAATAATTTCAATCTTTGTTTTATTATTCTTTTTACAATTTTTTGCACCATTAAAAATCATGAAAATGTAATTATTACTTTTTCAATATTTTCTACGTTAATTTTAATAGTAAGTATAATGAATTATTTTTAAAAAATAATGCTTGTAGAAACTCTATAAATTGTAATACTCAATAAATTAATAAACATGATAAATTAATAATCTATTTAGTCCCAAGTTAGACCGGTTTAATATATGACACAAATCGATAAGATAGTAAGGTAATATTTAAAAAAAAAAACAAATTCTAAAAAAATATATCGTCTAGTCAAAATCTTAAACTAATAATATATATATATATATATATATAAATACAAACAAAATATTGTATTAATTTTCTATATTCATAATGAAGTTAATTCATTTCTATTTTTCTTAAAACCAAGATATATTGATAATATTTAGTAACATTATATCTAAATCCACATTTAAATTCTATGAAACATTTTTCATATACAACAAAAATATAATAAAAGCAGTATGAAATTCAATATTTAAAAAATTTGTTTATGTATATACAATATAATCAACTATTGTTCTTATTTTATAAAAGCACAGTATTAATTTGAGAAATACATAAAATAAACTCTTATAAATTAATAATCTATAGATTAATAAAATATCATAGTCCTATTATTATTGATTTATAGTTTTTAACTGTATATGTCATCCGTTTAAAACTCATAACAGGATAGAAGAAACTTTATGAATTTTTACAAAATTAAAGTATTCTTATAGCACTACAAGAAAACTATTTTATTACTACGAAAGTTTACGACGAATGTACGTGGTTTTTTCTTTTCCCTCGTAAACGAGTAGTAAAGTTTACTAGTAACTTACGACGAAAGCGAGAACTACGTTTTAGCAAGGAAATCGCGAGGAATATTAAATACGAAACATTAAA
>JABAYD010039088.1:0-10418 GCA_014822095.1 Diplotaxis tenuifolia | reverse complement strand
TCTAACTATTTTCTCTTATTGTTTCAAACCTACAACCAATCTCTTTGAGCAACTTATCATTGCTCACAAAACTGCTATTTACTTTTAAACCTTTTCAACCTAGCATAATCATATAGGATTACATCTTTTGTGTTCCTTAGCTCCTCGTGATTCGATCCCTAAGTACTACAACTGAACCTCTTATTTGAGAGAGTAATTCACTCCTTAGGGTAATTTGAGTGATATCATTCTCAAAACAAACCAAGATTTTCCAGTTTCAGAACAATCATGAGCAGGTTTCAAAATAGATTCATGAACAATCTTGGTTTCTGCCCTACTAAGTGTTTTCTGTTCCTGCAACCTTCTAGGTTTGTTCAAAGCATAATAAGATGCAAAAAAAATCACCAGTGGTCAGTTTATGCCTAAAAAAACTCAGATTACAACCATTATCTTGAAAGCAAGTAAATGAATCACAAGGTTTGGTGAAACAGAAATCAGGTTTTTGCAGAACAAGCTCTAATGACTTTTGAGGATGATCAAAGCTTTAGTTAAGTTCCGTAAAATTCTGAAAACTCAAAACAAGGCCAGGATAGTTGTTACCAACACATTGAAAACATTTTCTGATCAAAGAGTTTGTCAGGTTCAAGCTTCTTACAAGGATGAATCATTTTATCAAAAACAGAGCTTGAAACACCAAATTCTTTCACTTTCTGATGACCAAAACGTTTTATGTCACTGGAATTGACACTGAAAAACATATCAGGCACTGAAATAATCTTGAAAATTTCCTTACAGTGCTCTTGTGAGTCTGGGGACAAAGGTGCGGGAGTTGTTTTTGGTTCCAAAGTTACTCCATTACTTCACCTTGTGTTCAACTCGACTGTTCTGTCCCTGGAGAGTATTCTTCTGAGACTTGAGACACTGAAACAAGACTACTCAGATGTACTGGCTCAAGGCAAGTTAGTTCATCAAAGGTATTACTTATAACAAGTTCAGATTGAGAAGAGAAAAGAGAACACTCATTTTCTGTCTCAGTTTCTTTTATTACCTTAAATGGTTTTGTTTTCAGCTCATGGGTAGCTGTTTCCTTCTTAAAACACAGTGGCTCACTGGCTTTTGTGACAATACGTGGGGGGTTGGACTCTTTTTCTTATGAAACTGAGACTTTCTTGGCTGATCACAACCATGGCACCCTGGCTCGGTTTGTTCTTTGTAGCTACCATAAACAAAGTTTTTCTTCATGAAGTGTTTCAGCTCGAACCAAGATTCTACTTGTGCTTCTCCTGGTAGCAACAAGTTTCTCCCACCATTGAATGGTATCACCACAGAACTCTGATGTAACCAATCTAACCTTCTTGCTTTCTGAGTAGTTTTGGCCATCAAAGACATGTTCCATTTTCTACTCACACTTCAAGTGGCCATCAGGGTCATTTTTGCCACGGAAAGTTGGTATTCTGCTCCTCTTTTTAACCTTAGCATATTTTTAAACCTGATCATTACCAAGGAAATCATCGGCATGTTTCTGTTGTAAAATATCAGACTTTTTCATTTTTCTCATGATTTCAGACACCATTGCTTCCATCTGCAATTTATTTAATTTCACAGTTGGTGCATCATCTCGGTTTTTGTTTTCTCCAGCCATGGTTTCTGTTAAGAACGCAACAAGAAACATTAGCACTAATAAAAATAGCCAAAGCTTCACAATCTCTCAAGTGTTTATGTGATTTTTTTCTTTTTTTTTTGAATTCGGTAGCTCAGCAAGAAACAAGGTCAAGCCTTCAGAGATCAAACCCCAACCCCAAAACAGAAGAAAGAAAAGATAGAATAAGAACTTTGTTTTGCAAGAGGCTTTACCACCAGAAGCTGGATTTCTCCTCAGTCTAGCAAGTTTTCTCTTCGGCTCTGGTCGGATTTCTACTCGACCATTTATGGTTACCCTCTTGCAGGTACAACAGATAGGAAGAAAAGATATCAAAAGATGTAACAGAAACAGAAAATCAAACAAGGTTCCCAAAGAGAAATAGAATTCAAAAAGTTTTTAGAATCAAACCCTAGATTACGAGCCTTCAATCTGCTCTGATACCACATGATGGATCCCTGGTTGAGATAGATCCATTTTCCCCTTAGACTTTGAAGGATGATCGTTGGTTTGGACACTGATTTGATCAGTTTGTTGCGGAGCAAGATAGATATATGTTTGGTGAGATAATTCAAGGGATAAATGTGGATATGGATGATGAACTTCAGTGAGGATCTGTGAATTGATCAACACTTGTGTAAATGGTTCAATGGTCTAGAGAATGAACTCCTTAATTCGACCAAAGACAAAACTTTTTGAGAATGAACTCCTTAGCCTATGATGTTCTAGGATGAACAAAAGATTCACAATTTGAAAGAGATATTTAAACAAAAGTTGAATGATTTTATTCTTGGAAACTTAGGCATTTTTATAGGTTTACAATATGTAGAAATGAAAAGACAAAGTGAAGAAATTAAGAAACTTAGAAACTAGGAAAAAAAATAAGATAAAAACTAGGCGGGAGTTGACTTTTGACCAAAAATGAGTTCTTCTTTGAATGGAACTTGGCATGCCCACGACCAGGAATTTCTTGCTGGCTCTCCCTTGGTATTCTTGATGGAAAAAGGCCAGATATAGACCGATGAAAGGGCTGGTCGAATTTGGCAAGAATCAAACCCTTAATGAACTTTTCCGTGAGCTGAACAAAGCCCATTGCGCCCAGCAACTAACCCAGATCCTCCTTCAGCATCATTTAGCTTATTCAGTTCATCTAGATCCAGATTAGTGTCACTCAGCTGGTTCAGCTCATCCTTAGTAACTTCAGCTGGTTTCATCTCCACTTCAGTCTCCTTGGCTGGTTTCAGCCCGTCCTCAGTTTCCTTAGCTGGTTTCATCCATCCTGGTTTGTTCTTTGTTGGATAATGAGCTGACTCAGCCATGGTTACACCAGTCTTATGATAAATTTTCCAATAGAACATGCACCACATGTTATTGTATTATCTTGAGAAGTCTTATGTATTTTCAGTGAATGACCATATGAGCTTTCTATGATTTTACGCATAATTTTGGTATCGGGGTGGCTAAGGAGATCATGCAGTAATATGAACTCTTCTGGATTTTGTTTCACTACAAGATTAGATTGGATTTCATTAATATAAGTATGATGCAGTCTCGAAAGAAATTCTGGAAACTTTTCCAATATATGTTTTCTAGCACATTTATCATAAGTTACATATATGCACTTGTTTCCATTCCCAGTTGCAGAATGACTATCATATCCGTGACGACATATATCTTTAAAACTAAGCAAATTCCTTTTAGAACTTGGAGATATGGAAAATTTAGTTCCGTTTGGTAACGTAAAATTTGCTTTACCAGTTCCTTCAATCACGTTTGCATGACCTGATATTGCATTGAAAATAATTCTTGCCAGTTTTATATCAGAGAAATATCTTTTTTGTCTCATAATAATGTGTGTTGTTCCACTATCTAGTATACAAATTTCTCAAACTCATTTCTTGGATTTTGTTCCATTAGCACTATGATCCATTAATGTAATTGCAATAAACATCAACAAAAAAAAACTTGAAATTCATTCATATAGTAATCATATAAGAAAAACACACAATTATTATACATTAAGGTGATGTTAAAAAGATCATTATTCGTTTGAAACAGGAAATGTAATAATTATACATGACAATACTGGATACTACGTAATATATTACATGCATTTCAGTTCTTTTTTAGAGTAATCTAGTCCAGCTCAATTGCGAAATCAAAGACTTGGAGGTAGGACGTCCCCTCAAAATTTTATGTGAGATTAACTTCTTTACCTTTTCCTTTCGTGGACTCCTGAATATAACTTACACATATGTAGGGGAGTACGAAAGATACCTGACCAATGCCCTATGCATCCACATATGTAAACATATAGTTTCATGCATCTGAGTAATATCCACTTTGGTTTCTTTTCCCTTAGAAACTTGTTCGGGTCTTACCCATTTGTTACATCCATTCCAATTGGGATTCTAAGTTTTTCCATGTTTGTTGTTGAAACGGCGATCACGACCCTGGCTGGTTTGGATTCTCCTTTCTGAGTTTTCTATTGCCATAACATTCCTTTAAGGGAATGCCTTGGCTTCCGTAGGTCAGGAATTGTGATTTTTGATCAGAAGATCATTGTTCTTTTCTGCCAACATGAGTGCAGCCATCAATTCAGAAAATCTCGTGTACCCACATTTTCTGTAAATTTCGAGTAGAAATTGAAGATGTTTGTGGAAAGTGTTGTATGTTTTATTCATCATTTCTGCTTCAAAAACAGGGTTAGCGTAATATTTCAATAGTGAAACTATCTTCAAAACGAAGGAATTGTATTCCCCAACCTTTAGAAAATCCTAGAACTCATGTTTTTCCACTCTTCTAAAGCGTGAAGAAGATTGACCTCCTTCTGGTTATTGAACCTTTTTTTTAAAGCTTGCCACAGTTCAGCTCAGTCCTCTATGCTTGCATAGTCATGAGTAACATTCTTATCAAGGTGTTTCTTCAAAAAAATTATCGCTTCAGTCTTATGTTCATGTGGCGATTTATTACCGATTACAATCACCTCGTTATCTTTTTCATCACCAGATATGATTTCACGTTTGTGATTCATCCGACATAGTTTTGGCCAGATCACCATAAAAGAAGAACCAGACTCTGCCTAGAGAATACCTTCACACCAGCGCTTCTTATTGCTTCTAAATTTTCAGAGCCTCCCTGTTGAACCAAATATCAAATGTCAATGTGAATAAGATATATCTGCAACTGAATACTCAAACGAGTGAAACCTTGAAGAACTTGTGGTCTGTCAAAACACTACGACATGCTGCACTGCCTCTTTCATAAGCTTGAGCAATCTCGGCCTGTCAGAAAAAACACCTTTCAGGTCTACATATACCGAATCATATTTGGAGAAATATCACATACCGGGTCAAAATTCTGTTTCAGAATTCCCCTACTTGGTGAAGCCTTCTTAACCTCAGCGATCAAAGCAGGGAACCCAGTTCTTTGATGAGCTATCCTAAGTGCACCCACAAAATCTCTAGTAGGAGGAGCATTCTCTACAGCTTTCTTCAACACCTCAAGTGGGTTCATTTCCTTCATCTGAAAAGGACAATCACCATTAACAACTCACATAGCCTTGAAGAAAAGAAAATTGCTTTTGGTAAAGAGAGAACAAAAAAAAACTCTTACACGGGAAACTTCTTCGTCTTTGTACCATGTAATCTCCTCCAAGATGTTACTGGGAGAATCAGCACTATGCAATCTCAATTCAAATGGTCCAGAATATCCCAAAGGAGCCTTGCTTGGTGGTTTTCTCCTAATCCTAATACCTTGGCTAATAGCTAGTTCATTTTGATACATGTCTACTTCCCATTCCTTGATTCTAAGATCATTTTCTACTAAAGAAGAAGAAGCAACACCTAAGCTCTCCTTCAAATCCGACTACAAATAAAAAAAAGACAGAAAAGGCAACTACCTTCAGCAACAGATTGATAGAATTAAACTCGTTCCAGCTAGGGATTATAATCGAGAAGATTGAACAAAGAAAGACGCGGGAGCTTTGTTAATGGGTTTTTCACAGAATCAAAAAGACAGATACAGAGGGAACAGGTTGGCGAAGCACCTGTTGAGCACGGATCGCGAAAAGCGACGGATCTCTGGAATTGATCCTCTTGTCCATGGAAAGACATGAAACGGAACGTGTGATGGATACATAACCGCTACGCTGATACAGAGAAGGTGAGGCCACTCTGGCCGGAAGTCTCTATCCAGCACTTCGAACCGGAACTAGTGCTTCCATTTCGGAGAGAGACTATGAAATGCTTTCAAGAAATAATAATTCCACGACGACGTTTTGGGATGGTTGGTGGAAGCTGATAGGTCCCTTGCTAAGAGATCAATGTTAATCAGAAGTAATAAAAATGCAAATAGTTTTTGGGTAGAAAATCTATCTCTTTTTTGTCTTTTTCATTTCTTTAAATAAAGAATACAGAAAGCAAATAACATAAAAGAAAAGTAGAGTTATTGATTCCTACATTACAAGAAAGTGGGAAATGTGTAGAAAATGTACGTAGACTTGTTATCTTATTGAAATCCAAATAACAAAATGAAACAAACTAAAGTCATAGATATTTTGAGTTGATTTTACGTGGCCATGCTGTCCTTCTTGGAACCACCTTAGCATCAGCAACATACAGACTTTCTTGTATCCTATCAACACTTCCATCCTCCGAAAGAACCTTATCCTCAAGGTTCATGTGTAACATGGAAAGATGGCAGCAATCTTTTTTTTGTCTTCCCAAGTAACTTCACTAGCAGGAAAGTCGACACACTGAACCAATATCTCTGTTTGCTCTCTGCCATCCTTCTGAGTGTGTCGCTGCTGCAAGACCTTCGTTGGTAACAAGTGCAAAAGTCCAGATTTCTTCAAAAGTGGTAGCTGAACTGAGACAGGGGCATTAGCACCAAGTCGTTCCTTCCACAATGAGACATGGAAAACCTGGTGGATTTAAGCAGTATCAGGTAGAGTCAAGCGGTAGGCGACTTTTCCAATCTTTCTTCGACTTTAAAGGGGTCAAAATAGCAGTGGGAAAGCTTATGTGATGTAGGGCGGAGGACAATCTTCTGGCGGTAAGTCTGAAGGCGGAGGAAGACCCAATCACCAACGTCAAACTCTACATTGCGTCTGTTCACGTCGGCCAGTGAATTCATATGGTTGTTTGAGGTTTCCAAGTGTTGTTTGAGCTCCTGCAACAACTCGTCCCGATTCTGCAATTGTTCATCTATCTCGCCAACCAGAGTGAAACTGACTTCATACCTTGGTATAGCTGGAGGAGGACGGCCGTAAAGGGCATGCAATGTTGTTGTGTCAGTGCTGGAGTGAAAGGTTTTGTTGTACCAGTATTCGGCCCAACGAAGGAAGGAGCTCTCGTGTTTTGGACGTTGCTGAAAAAAACATCGAAGGTACTACTCAATGCAACGATTCACAACACTAAATCTGGACGTCGGTCTGAGGGTGATACGGGGTGGACATCTTGAGTGTGGTTCCAGAAAGCCGCCATAACTCTTTCCAGAAATGACTTAAAAATACTAGATCACGGTCACTAAGAATAGAGCGAGGCAGACCATGGAGTTTGACAATATTGGCAATGAACTGTGCAACAACAATAGAGGCAGTGTACGGGTGAGATAAGGGAATGAGGTGAGCAGACTTACTTAAGCGGTCAACAACAACCATTATCGATGTGAAAGCACCAGCGCGGGGAAGGCCATCAACGAATTCCATTGATATATCCTCCCAAAGCACCAGCGTGGGGATTCTAATCCAGTGTATCTGAAGCCCCAAGACAAGCGATTTGTGTTAGGTTTAGCATTGGAGGATACTTTCGGTTCCTTCAAACAATCTAAGCAAGTGTGTATGGTTGACATGTTGATCCACTTTAGCATCTTAGTACTACCTGTGACAAGTAAATCTAGAATGGTGCTAAAAGAGTGGTTAGATATCATGTAAAAATCAAAAGTTCATAGTCCCTTTCTTGAGTTAAAGAAATTTTTTTTTCGAAAATATTTAAATAAGTCTAAAAAGCTAAGTAAACGTCAATAAACATCCCTCCAGACTTAAATTACACGGTTCCAGTGTAGCTCAGCCGGACGGACGAAAAAAATAAGTCAAAATAACTGAATGTAACGAGTAAGAATGATATACCTCACCGTACTCTATATTGATCAATGTTGAAGGATCAGCATCGGTTGTCACTGGTGTCTTGTTGTCGATCGCGGTCGACTTGACTGCTTCGGTCGATAAGACACACATTATACTCGGATCTTTTTTTTTGAAACTAAAAACGAAAAATAAAAGAAAATACCTAATTAGTGGGTTGCCTCCCACTCAGCGCTTTGGTATAGTCTTTTAGCTTGACTTTGGAGGTGTTGAGCTAGTGCGTGGAGAAGAAACTACTTGTTGGAAAACAAGTATCCACATCTTCTATGTTTATTCTGAACCAAGTGGCAATGAAACTTCTTGTGGCTTCATCTCCTCTGGCCCATCTATCATCCATCTTTGTTACTGTATCTGACATCTTTTGTAGTCTATCTTCCATGTATTTAATGCTGAAACCGTGTCTCCCAATCTTATCAAGGGCATATGCTGAAAAATCTTAAAATTCCTTATGCAATGAATCATACTGATTACGACTCGTGTTCTCGTGCAGACGTAGTGTCGATCAATGCGACTAGTGAAGCATCGATCGGCTCCGGTGTAGCTCTGTCGATCGATATCTTGGTAACCCTGTCGATCGATTTTGACGTCTCGGGATGACGTGCAAGCTGTCTCTGAATTGCTTTCACTTCCTTCTGCAGCCATTGATTCTCTGATCTTAATCCACTGATGTTGTTGTCAAAGGGGAAGTGAATATCATCACACCTTCTGTCTAGTCTGTTCTCAACAGTGTTCAAAGCTTTGTAAACTCTGTCAATGATTTGATCCACCTATGCTCTTGTGTAGAACCTTGCTGCTGGTAGCTTCTGTGTATCGATCGATTTGTAAGTATGTCTATCGATCGATGTTGAGCCTACAAAGTGAAAATCAATCTGATTCTGGATGGTATCGATCTCTTGCTGTATATTACTCATCTGATTATCAGATATGTTCAACTAGAGTATATTTGGGGAGATGAAACGGTAAGTCATGTCCTCCTTGCAAGTGTTCAGTCGATCCTCGTGTTGTGAATCGTGTGTCGATCGATGCGTACTTGATCTGTATCGATCGATTTCAACTCGTCTTGTCTCTTCTTCTCCTTCTCAAAGAGCATATCCATGTTCTTCTGCATCAACTTCATTCTGGAACTCAACCAGTTCACACTGTTGTTGAGGGGGTCGTAGAACTCAGTGATCTTGGCAGTTAGGTTCCCTTCTTCCCAATGATCAGTCATTCCCTCCAACATGTTAACTTCAGCATGGTTGGTTTGTGGTTGTTGATGTGTGTAGATCGACGTGTCATGTCCTTCGTCGATCGAGCGGCGGCATCATTTTCATCTGCATGTTGTGCTCGCAACTCGGCCATCTCTCCTTGTATCTCTTCCATTCTAGAGCTCAGCCAATCTACATGTGTATCGAAAGGGTAGTAGATATTGTCTATTCTCATTCATCTCTTCTACATTCTTCTCCTGAGATCCACAAATTCCATATACCATCTCATCTATCTCATCTTTTGTGTAGATTTTTGGTACAAGTTGGGTTCTTGTGAATGATGCTTCATGTTCAGGAAGACATATGTAGATGTGGTCTCCCATGGATTCCCTTGTCAAAAGGCTTCTAATATAATCCTTTGAGATATGGATGATATTACCGTTGATTCCTCTAGTGTACCCAAACTCCTCTCTGTATATGTCATACTCGTCTTTCCTCTCCCAGTGGAGTCCTTTTGTTTGGTGACGGTTAAAATCGTGTACAACACGTTCTGGGTGATTGTCGGTCGACGTCTGACGTGGCATATCGATCGTCGGGTATGTCCTTTTGTCGGTCGATTTCTGTGTTGCTCTATCGGTCGATGGATGTTGGGATCGGCTGCTAGGTCTATGTCCATCTGAAGGATGTCTCCTATGTCCTCTCTGGATGCTTGGAGAAACATTCCATCCATGGCTGGTACGTGACCTTCTGGATCCCTGAAAACACCAAACTCATCTCTAGTAAGATAACTAGGATTAATATAATATTGTTTAGAAAAAGAGTTTGGGTTACAGTTTAGGTCGATCGATGTGCCAGGGTCTGTGTCGATCGACGGTGGTTGAGCGTCGCCGGTTGTTGGTTAAGCAGTTGCTTCACTTCTGCAAATCTCATGAGGAAGATTGTATTTTGTTCCTCTCATACTCTGCCTCGAGATGGTATTAGGGTTTTGCATCTTGTCTGCTTCTTTGGTGTGAATAATTCTTGTTTCTACAAGGTCCTTTATATACCACTCTTTTGCCTATTTACGAATTGGAATATTTCCAAATCTTCTGAAATATCTTCTGTCCCCAATGTCAATCCCGGCGGAATAGGGAAAATCGATCGACGGACATGTCAGTTTTGCTGATTAAGGTAGCCTTGTTGGAGAAAAATATCCTGGTATAAGTTTTCTCCACCTTCCAGATAGGCCTTTGACCCCCAGATCCTTCTTCAAGAAGAAACTAGGGACCAACCTCTGCTACAGGTCCGACCCCCTTGTAAGGACCAGACCCTTGACACAAAACGGAAGTTTTCCATCTATGGGAAAATTCTATTTCTACGAATATGGGAGAGTTCGCCATAATCTACACCGACATCTACACCTATAAAAGGGGAGCCCAAACCCTAGAATAATGGATCGACTTTTGAGAGGCTAAGAGATTAGGGTTTA
>JABAYD010039068.1:0-15256 GCA_014822095.1 Diplotaxis tenuifolia | reverse complement strand
GACCATGGACACGAAGCCCATTTGACATCTCTACCCATTAACCAAAAATAAAAATAAAAATCGTCTGTGTATTCGGAGCCGAAATAATGGACCTTATCACCTTCACACCGCATTTGCCGCGACACAATTCTCTGTGGGAGAAGCAATACCACAACCAATATAAGCCAAACATTACATATACATGATATAGTATTTCATCAGAGTACATATACATGATATAGTATTTCACGAAATTCGTATATATGAGGCTGTATTATACAAACTCGTGAATAGTGTCAACATTGGCTATACCTATATCTACAAGCTCGTGAATAGTTCCTAAATATACTCACATACACGCCAATAAATACACTTGCATTGAGAGAGTGTGTGGTGAGTGAGAAAGGTCCACTCACAGCTGGCCAACCTACACATTGTGTAGTAAATCGGCAAACACATACATTAAATAAGAACCTCCAAAACCCCATCCATCAATATCCATACATCTCTCTTCATTCACACGTATATAAATACATACGTATACATACATACAAACATACATTTTCTTGACCTTATTACACGCAAGAACTTATTGAAGAAGAAAAGTGGAGAGGGTGTGAGAGGACAAGAAAATGGCAAGAACCCATTTCATTTTTCTTCTTCTTCTAGCTATTTTATCAAAAAGATTGGCATCATCGTCATCATTGCCTTCAAGAGAGCAAGAGAAGGACAGGATCAAAGCACTTCCAGGGCAACCAAAAGTGTCATTCTCACAATACTCAGGCTATGTCAATGTAAATGAATCTCATGGTCGTTCTCTCTTTTATTGGCTCACTGAGTCAACTTCTCCTCAGACCAAACCCCTTCTTCTTTGGCTCAATGGAGGTCAGTTTTCTCCATTTCAAATTCACTGGTATACATATCTAAATTATCTCTTCTTTATAGCTTTGTGTAGTCGTATAGATTTGATTTAGGGGTTTCATAGCTTATTTCTGATTATTCTTCTCAAAATCATGCATTAAAATAAAAACCAGAAATAAAATAAAGACTGCTTAGACCAACATTGAGTAAAATGAAAAATAAAAACCAAAGCCAAACCAAGAACCATGGATTAGGATAAAAGATCATTCCATAAGTACAGTCTCTAATCTTCTGGACAAGGAGTCAAACGGGTAAAAGAGAGAGACAAAACGAAAACTTAGTCCCATCATAAGACGTAACAAAAAGTTAGTCTCTTCATAAGCCCAAAATTATGAGACAAAACATAACAATATCTATTAGCCATTACTAATAGAGAATACTTTTTTTTTGAGAATATTTAAATATTATTTTAACATAAAATTAAAAAGTTATTTTGGATAAAAACAAACCAATGTCCAACTAAAATAGCAATAGCATCTCAACCACCCCATCTGCCTCTCATTAACTGAACTTACACTTCATTTCTTTCTTTATCTATTTGCATCATATCTTTATTTAATAGTAAAAGAAAAAAAAATCCAAAACCATTAATATTACTACATTAGTCCTCCACGAGCTCTATGCAATCTACCACTCCTACCCATCTCTAGTTCTCTACTACTCATGCGCAATGGAGTAAAAGCCCATCTCCCACTAAATTACACATCTAAATTTGGAGTATATCCTCATCGTGCAGGCGCTGTGTGAAGCACCCTCTTAATTACCAGCTTTTGACATATACATTCATGACGATTTTAAGTAGCCACAACCAAATAAAACATAATAGTAGCCGACATGGGACCTCGCTGGAAACCCTCTCTATCAGTTTGATTTCGCTAAGCTAATAAATTTAGGATGAATCTAATCGACTTATATCCCTATATAACCTTATTTTAAAATAATCTGTAATGCAATCACAAGTACACAAAACACATGAGTAGCCTGGTCATATATAGTTTTCTTCCATGGAATTATTAAATGTTGAAACTTCTCTCGTCACTTTCAAGCGTCAACTTGTTCTTTTATTAGATGCCTTTGTTCCTCTGTCTCTTCGTTAGCTTTGTGTAAGAAAGCATGACTAAAAGGTGATAACAACATGTCAACATACATACATACACATTACCAAAAAGCTTACCAACTTTTCCTGTGCATTTAGTTTTTCTGTTACTTTACTAGTATTGTTTCTTTTCAATTTTTAATAGAAAAGTCGACCTAGATAGAAAAAGGCCCTTGATGTTATTTACTCCCTCTGTTTCATTATAAGTCTTAGTTTCAATGTAGAAAAAAACAAAATTGTTCTAATAGAAGCATGCGTGTTCATGGAGTTTTGAAAAATTGATGATGCTATTCTATAATTGTGTGAGCATATACAACCACACACTCACTCCCACGCATGTTTTCTTGGCAACTTCTTTTAAACCCAACAATTATATTTTTTTTGCACAGAATTAAGGCTCTTTTTAAATCAAAATATTAATAGTTTTTTTTTCGGGACCAGGCTTCAGAAATGTATGCGTCAGCAAATATTCTTTGATTTTTGGCCATTGGTTTTTACTTAATTTAATCATTAGTAGGAAGAAAATCGGAGCATGCACGAACAGAATGGACCATAATATTGGTCGTCACGTTCAAGATGGACCATCTCTAGAAAGTTTATCAAGAAATTTACTTATGACAAAATATAAAAGTTTATTGATAAGAGTGGTTGGATAATGTTGAGATGGATGGAGATTATTGACATGAATAATGGTCACTGAAGGAAATCTAAAACTTTATAAAAAAAAACAAAATCCACAGGACCAGGCTGCTCGTCGATTGCTTATGGAGCTTCAGAGGAAATTGGACCGTTCCGTATCAACAAAACCGGTGCCAGTCTTTTTCTCAACAAGTTTTCATGGAACAAAGGTAACCAAATTTTCATTTACAAAAAATGTTCTATTTTCATATGTAAGAAATGAGTTTCAAAATATATATTATGAGAACGAGGTAGTTGATCTAAACCTTGTTTTCTACATGTCTACAATAACAGATGCAAACCTCCTGTTTTTGGAATCACCAGCCGGTGTTGGATTTTCTTACACTAACACAAGTTACGATCTTAAAAGCTATGGAGACGAACAAACAGGTTCAATCTTAGTTCTTTTAATTTATGTCATCTATATGCCGGTTGCATGATTAGCTTAATTGTATTCTCATTTTGCATGGGAAAATTTGATTTATGTTGTAATTACATTCCTTATCACAGCTCAAGATAATTTGATATTCCTTATCAAATGGTTATCAAGATTTCCACAATACAAATATAGAGAGTTCTACATCGCTGGTGAAAGTTATGCTGGTATGTCATTACCTAACTATATAGTTTGATTAATTTTGATTGTTTTATTTGTTAAAAAGTACATAACAATTATATAATCATGATTCTTGATCTATACTTATTTGGTGTAACTTTGACAGGTCACTATGTACCTCAGCTTGCTAAAAAGATACATGACTACAACAAAGCTTTCTCAAAACCCATCATCAATCTCAAAGGATTCATGGTAACTAATATAATAACCAATAAAAGGGTCTATCTAGTTCAATGTCAAAATATGGGTTACATTTGTAATTAACAAAAGATTACAACCCCTTATTTCTCAAGGTGGGGAACGCAGTGACGGACAATGAATACGACAGCATAGGAACCGTAGCATACTGGTGGACCCACGCAATTATATCCGACAAAACCTACAAGTCAATTCTCAAAAACTGCAACTTCACGGCGGAGAAAGTTTCCGACGACTGCGACACGGCCGTTAACTACGCAATGAACCACGAGTTCGGTGACATTGATCAGTACAGTATTTACACTCCAACGTGCGTGGCATCGAAACAGAAGAAGACTGGTTTCTTACGTATGAAAAACACACTCTTGCGTAGACGGTTTGTGTCTGGCTACGATCCTTGCACGGAGAGCTACGCGGAGAAGTATTATAACCGTCGTGATGTTCAGAGAGCTATGCATGCTAACGTTACTGGGATTCGTTATAAATGGACAGCATGCAGGTAAACTTGTTACCTTCACCATTTGAAGATGATGTGTAACGGTGATTTGCTAAAAGTGTTGCTGAAAGAAACTCTTTCTTGTGTAGTAATGTTCTGATCAAGAACTGGAAAGACTCCGACAAGACGATGTTACCGGTTTACAAGGAACTTGCAGCAGCTGGTTTGAGGATATGGGTTTTTAGGTAAGCTATGGTTTGTTATAATAACTGATCTACTGATATACACCATAACCACATGCTTGTTGGGAGACATAATAAATCTGTAAACCATGTATACATGGCCGCTCTGAAATTTGGGAGGTTTTAGAGCATGATTAATGGGAGATTCTTAAGAATGAAGTTTTTGGTAGAATTAAGAAATTGTCTCTGAACTTTTAACTAAAAAAAACTAAGAACCTGTCTTAAATAAGACATTTAAAAACCGGTTTAGCTTTTTTAGTTAAAAGTTAAGAGACGAGTTTTTAATTCCGATAAA
This sequence comes from Diplotaxis tenuifolia, assembly GCA_014822095.1. NCBI lineage: Eukaryota > Viridiplantae > Streptophyta > Magnoliopsida > Brassicales > Brassicaceae > Diplotaxis > Diplotaxis tenuifolia. The sequence goes on along the minus strand of JABAYD010039068.1, from coordinate 10,795 downwards.
AACCTCACCCTTAAGAACCCTATTAATCATGGTTTTAGACAACTTAATTAAAAGCTTTTATTGTGAATAGTAAATTTATGTATATTAAGTACTAAAAATTTTGGGGTCCAAAGTCAATATTTAATATTGCTATAATCAAGATCGGTTCTGGATTCATAACATGATAACAATGTATTGTATTATGCAGTGGTGATACAGATTCGGTGGTTCCAGTGACGGCGACACGGTTTTCCCTAAGCCATCTCAATCTCCCGGTGAAAACACGTTGGTACCCTTGGTATTCCGGTAACCAGGTATAGTATACAATATACATCGAAGCTACATGCATGGATACATTATACACATAATATATATAAAAGGCACTAAGTCAGTGATGTTAATGGGTGGGGATAGGTGGGAGGATGGACAGAGGTTTACAAGGGACTGACCTTTGCAACAGTAAGAGGGGCGGGTCATGAGGTGCCTTTATTCGAACCAAAGCGTGCTCTTATTCTTTTCAAATCATTCTTGGCTGGAAAAGAACTTCCAAAATCGTATTAGTAACTTAAATATAGAGTAAGTTAAAATGTCTCCAACAAGCATAATTCAGCTACAAGATTAGGATCTAACTCCGAGTAAACTTGGAGTTCTTGTTTTTTTTTTCTTTTTAAATTTCTGTTTTAAAGCTTGATTCATTTCCACAATTTGGAAAATCAGAAAACGATTTGAGAGCATTCAAGGAATTGTTGATATTTAAAGAAGTACAATGGTTGAAAACCTTCAAATCTCTCTTACGACTACAAATTCTAGTTTCTTTCTGCCTAAAAAAACTCTTAACACATGATCAAATAAATACTAAACACACAATGACAATGGTTGACATTGATTATATGAGTTGTTTATTTAAGGACAAAAATAAATCTCAATGCAATTTAAGTCACTGACGCATCTTTTAGACATTCAATCTTGCTGATCAAAAACTTTTGCATCATAATGAGAAAAGTAAAGAAGGAAGCCTATGTAGTTAATACGTACATAGACTAGAGTCAACACAATGTTTTGGCATGGTGAAGGTAAGCGGCTAAGCGGTCTCGTTCGAGTTCCGAATCCTCCAACAATACAATGACGATGTTTATTGTAGGTTTCTTAAATTGGATTTCTTAGAGCATCTTTATTGGAGATTTCTTGCTCATAGATTTTTAAAACACATATATGTATGTATATATTATATATGCGTATATAATTGTAGGATCATTAGCTTTACGGAAAACTTAACCGAATGTTTCTTAAATATATTTTCGATTGAGTTTCTCATAAATTTAAGGATACCGCAATTATATATGTATATATAATATATACATACACATATATGTGTTTCAAAAATCTAAAAGCTAGAAACTTCCAATAAAAATACTTTTAGTATACGGTCTTTTAATTTTTAACTGAAAAAACTAAGAGACCTCTCTTAAATCTCTCATTTAAGATATGTCCCTTAGATTTTTCAGTTAAAAGTTTAAGAGCTGTATGCTAAAAAAAAAAGCTTTCATTTTGCTACAGTGAATACATAAACAGATCACAGTCATCAAGAATTGTGCGCTTTACAATATACCGATTAATTGAAAAAAATTACCCAAACACAGAAAAATGCAAGCACAAGAGTACTAGTATAAATTTAGAAAGAAGAAAGAGAAGACCATTGACATTGGGGCAAAACAAAAGTTGACTCGAAGGGTATAATGGTCAGTTCCTAGAATGGGTCCAGAAAACAATATGAGACAACAAGTATGTGGCATCCATCTGCATATATTATAAATATACACATACACACAATCCTCTCTCTTTTCAGTCTCCTCCAATATTAATCTTCTCCTCCTTTTTCACTGTTTCTTCTATCATCAAACCCAACTTTTTCTATTTTTGATGTCTCTCAACAAAATTTTCTCTACATACCCATTCAATGACCTATAATTGCTTTTAGAAAAATTCAAATCGCTACAAATCATCAAACACACCTCACAAACCTAATCATAAACTAGTCAGCATAAAGGAAGAACCTTTATTTATGTATAGACTAGTCAGCATGTCAATGCCCTCCTGCAACTTCCAAAAGGGCACACACACCACCATAGACAAAAGTGAAAAAGAAAGAAAAATTTTGAATTTCTTTCTTTCTTTCTCATCTTGATTGATCAGTACTCTCCTAGTTTTCTGCTGTTCTGTCTCAATAGTCTCTCTCACCAAAAAAAAGAAAAAAAATACAAACTTTAATTTCAATTACAATTGGTAATGGGCACCCAGACAATAATGTGGTGGTGGCTTCTTCTTTGTGGTTTCTTTAAGTCTTTGGTCAAGTTACATAGTTTCCATACCAAGACTCTTTCTTCTCTCTCTCATATCAAAAGCTTCTTCTTCCACATCTCTATCTCTCTTCCTCCCTTGTGTGTGATTCACTGATCTGATCCCATGAAGGAGATTATTGACTTCAGGTTCAAGCATCAGTCCCTTTTGCAGGATTATCACGAGTTGCAAAAGGTAATTAGGGTTTTTCTCGATTTCCTCTGGATCTGCACGACGTAACGTAATTAGGGTTGTGTTCTTATGTTCTGTAATGAATCTGGGTTCGTATAGTTAGGTTGATTCTGATCCAGCTGGTTGATTTTGTTTTTTATTGTTCTTCTTATTATCTCAGGAAACAGAGTATAAGATGAGGAAGTTGGAGATTATGAAACAAAAACGATCGGCCCTTGATGCGCAAGTTAGGTATTAATCTCTTATCTCTTCATGTGAATATTCAAGGTTTAATTCGCTTATTTAGTACATTGACTTGTAGCTTACTGAGTGTGTTTTGATTCAAACGATAGGTTCTTGAGACGCAGATACAAACACTTGAAGCAAGACCAAACTCTTGAAACATCTCCCAACATGTTGAGGTTGTCGGAATCTAGAGGAGATTTGAAAGTGACAAGTGGCAAAAGAAAGAAGAACTCTGGTCCAAGAGTATCTGTGCCATGTTTTGATTCGAAACACAATGATACACTTTGTAATGACAATGCAAATTGTGATTTGGAGACTAAGAATCCGGAAAGGAGCAGAGGAAACGAGGTTTTGAGAAATTCAACTCCACTTCCTGATCTTAACCACAACACTCCGGTCACCAACAAAGTCTCAGGCTTTGACCTAAACCAGATCTCGGTAAAGCCTAAAACAACTTGTAACGTTTTGGAGTCTTGAGAAATTGATCAGAGCTTCTTCTTTTTTTGGTTGTAGAGAGAGGAAGAGGAGCCTGAAGAGAATGGTGAAGTAACAGAGAAGGCAGTGATTGGTAATGGAATCAATTGCGAGATGAAGTTGCCGATATGCAGAGACGTGGAGAAAGAGTTAAACAGAGTAGTGAAGAGGAAGGTGACATGGCAAGATCCAGTGGCTTTAAGGGTTTGAGACTTTTTTTTTTTTAAGTAGAGTAAATGAAGTAGGATTTGAGATTATGATTTAGCCCAATATGCACATATGGTTTATATTATTTATACTAGTTTAGAAGATGATGAGTTAGCAAGTCATAACATTCATATGTTCCAACATATGACAACTCTTGCCTTAGTGACAATATTGATTTATCTTTTCAATCCAATTTGGTGATTACAGACAGAATCTCTAGTGTGCTCTTTCTTTACCAACACTCTTCATATAATTGCTGCAACTGCATTGTTCTCTATGTGATTTACGATTTAGTTTGTACATGAAATGAAATGTAATTAGTTTAGCAGAAATATTTTAGTACCATAAGGTTTGAAGTTTGGTTTGGGATCTCTGCCCTGATTACCTTGTATGATTGATGAGTTTTCTGTTCTGTTATGTGTGTTTTAGTGGTACAATAGATACACAAAGTAAATGTCATTTGTTCTCAGTTGTCTTAATCTTGAGGTGTTTTCGTTAAGTACTTCCCTAATGTCACTCAGGGGGTGTATATTCAATCTAAAGTTTAAGTGTTTGATTTTTAATAAATTTCTAGATGATTTCAATAAAGATTAAAGTGATTTTTGTTAAACCATTTTTTTAAGTAAGAAATTACACCAAAACACTCTAAAATTTTTGAAAATTTTAAACTCCACAAACTAAATGTCAACTTTAATAACAGTAATTTTAAATGAGTTTTTGAAATTCAAGTTTGAATAATAGTTGATTTTTGTGTACAAATCACCTAAACATGCATCATCAATGATGAAGATAACCTCAAGTTGTCCAAAGATCATGGAACTTTATGCTCTGTTCTAAATCAAGTTGTAAGTACTGGTTAAGTTAAAACGACCATGTTAATTTTGGAAGTGACTTAAAAAATCACATTTGTTTAGAATAAGGAAAATTATTTTCAGTGAGATAAAAATATTTATTTACAGGATCAATATACAAACCCTAACCAATATTTGACTCACTCCTGTTTTGCTAATTCGTGATCGCTACAACCTACCAGAAGAACAATAAAAAGATGAAAAGACAACACGTGTGATTGCATAGAAGAAAGAATCTCCTTTCTCTTTTTGTTCTTTTTTTTTGTTTTTGTCTCAAGACGACTATTCGTACGCGGGAAGCTCTTTGAGTCAACGACAGAGTAAAGATAGAGGATATCATTTATAATTCAAGTAGTTTTTTTTTTGTTTTTGTCTCAACAAACACATGATTCTTATCTGTTCCTGATCAGATGAAATCTCCACTCCACCCTGACTGGACAGAGCTGACTCTGGAATGTCTCATCGACATCTTCTCACGACTGAGCATGGGACAACGATGGAACGGACCGATGCTTGTCTGCAAGAAGTGGATGAACGTATGCCAAGACCCGTCCCTAAACACTGTTTTGGATCTCGAAGCTGAGTTTCTGTCTTCCACAGATACCACCTACTGGTGGAGTCCTGAGTTCGAGGAAAAAGTTGACTCAACCATCAGGTCCGTTGTGAATCAGAGCCAGGGCGAACTCAAGGAGATTCGAGTCAGGCATTGCACCAATCAATCTCTCTCTTACGTCGCCGAGAGGTAACGTATCTCACAGTTTGCTTCTTTGTTCCGTGGAAGTTAGTTTGATTAAATCTTCATTTGCAGGTGTCCTAATCTTGAATTACTTTGTGTTAAGTATAGTCCAAAGGTTAATATTGAGTCCATGAGGAAGATAGCTTTAAACTGCACCAAGCTTAAAGAACTTGATATAAGCTACTCTTATGAAATATCTTGTGAGTGCCTGGAACTGGTCGGTACGAATTGCAAGAATCTTCAGATCCTAAAACGGAACTTGATGCAGCCTTCCGAGGTTACCAGGTTAGGGCGTTATGCCTATGTGAGGCAGGAGTATCTATCTTTCGAAACTCTAGGGAATGTTGATGCCTATACCATTGGAAGACACATGCGTCAGCTGAAGCATTTGGAACTTGGACACTCAACGTTGACTGATAAAGCTCTTGCTCATCTTTGTAAACGATGTTCGAATCTAGAGTACTTGGATTTGGTTGGGAGTCAGTACTTGACTAGCGTTGGTGTTACTAGTGCTGCCTCGAGCTTGAAGAAATTGAAGGAGATCAAGAAACCAGATTTTACAGCTCATTTGTTATACTAGTTGAACACATTTTTGTGTTGCTGGTACCTTTTTGTTATATCGTCGGTTGAGTTCATGATGAGCATGTTGGTTTTTATAATTGTCTATTTTATTAGAGAGAGAAAAATAAACAATACAATGGAGGATATTATAAACAAAAGACAATCTGTAAATCAGCAACAGAGGAAAGGTGGAATATCTTGTATTTTATGATTGACGAAGAACAAGAAGAAGCACAGAATCGTTTTCTGAATATAAACACAAAGGTAAATCATCAAGAAACAAAAGTTCTGTAACACATAGTATATTACTGATCAAAACTGATATAGTCTATTATACTCATATCAATAATAGTTTGCTTTGTTCTTAACTTTTGCTTTTCACGGTTCTGATTCGCTGAAGTAATCTTCTTCTTCTTTGATGGAAGATATTCGTCGCAATCTTCTCCACTCTTCATCAGATGGGATCTACACTCCGCTCTGACTGGACAGAGTTGACTTCTGAATGTCTCCTCAACATCTTCTCACGGTTGAGCATGGGACAACGATGGAAGGGACCGATGCTGGTCTCCAAGACGTGGATGAACATATGCCAAGACCCGTCCCTCAACACTATCTTGGATCTCGAAGCTGAGTTTGTGTCTTCCCCCGACTCCTTCTACTGGTGGAGTCCTGAATTTGAAGAAAAAGTGGACTCAACAATTCGCTCTGCTGTCAATCAGAGCCAAGGCGGTCTCACGGAGGTTTGAGTCAGGCATTGTACGAATCAGTCTCTCTCATATGTAGCTGAGAGGTATGTACATCTTAGTTTTGTTGGTGGTACCATGTAGGCAGGCCCACTTATATAATATTATGAGCCTTTCATTTTAATTGTTATTTTAAGTTTTTGCATATAAATTAAGAAAACATTTAATTTTGCACATTTTCAAAAGAAAAACACAATTACCTATATACACCTAACAATATTTTAACTAATATATAAATAAAAATAAAACATATAAATTTTAAATTTTACATTGAAATTATAAAACAATATTATTTTGAAACGGAGAGTATGATTTTTACCTAATTAAGACCCTAATTTTTAAAGAAAAATGAATGACACTCTTATGCAGAAGTTTGACATAATCTTGATATGCAGGTGCCCTAATCTTGCGGTACTTTGGGTTAAGTATAGCCCAAAGGTTACAGTTGAGTCGATGAGGAATATAGCATTGAACTGCCCTAAGCTTAATGAACTTGATGTAAGCTGCTCTTATGAAATATATTCGGAGTGCATGGAAATGGTGGGCATGAATTGCAAAAATCTTCAGATCCTGAAACGGAATTTGATGGATCCTTACGATATCGCGAGATTAAGGTGTTATGCCTATGTGCAGGAACAGTATCTATCTTTCGAGACTTTAGGGAATGTTGATGAGTATACAATTGGGAGACACATGCGCCAGCTGAAGCACCTAGAACTTCGATTCTCTACATTGACTGATAATTCTCTTGCCCATCTTTGTAGACAATGTTCGAATCTAGAGTATTTGGACTTGTTTGGGAGTAGGTACTTGACTAGCGATGGTGTTACTAGAGCTATCTCGAGCTTGAAGAATCTGAAGGAGATCAAGAAACCAGATTTTGCAGCCACACTATTTTACTAACTGAATGCATATAGTTTTGTGTTGGTGATACCTTTTTGATATTTCCTTGGTTGAGTTCAAGTTAAGTTTTCATGTATTTCTTTTTCTCATCATATACTTTCTTATCAAGAAAAAAAGAAAAAAAAAATTCATGGTTTTATAATGAAGCAATTTTTGTTAAAGAATTTCTTACAAGATTATAGCAAAATTACCAAAACCAATAGAGTAATAATCCATCTGGCTTTCTAACAATGCGTTATAAGACAAGAACATTAAGCTACGCATGAAGTTTCTGAATACAAATCACTGAAACTTATTAACATATCAAGGTGCAATAACAAGAAACTGAATTTGAATCAAGGGGGTCATACTTACGTGACATAAACTAAATCATCCATTATACACACTAAGTATACAAATAACAGCAAAACAAAAGTCATGTGGGTTAACTGACCCCCCCCCCCTCCCAATGAATTGGCTCCGCCACTGTTTTTGGATCATTTTTTCTATGGAAGCTAAGCCGAAACATCCCCTGAAAGTCTCGAAGAAGATTCTTGAAGAGGCGCAATGGGAACTTGAAAAACAGGCCTAGGAGGGACTTCAAGAGCATCCAAACTCCCTTCCATCATCTCTACAACTCTGTTCATGGATGGTCTATTTGATGGATAAGACTGGATACACCACAAAGCCACCAAGATCACCTTCTTTGTCATTTCTTCTTCTTCTTTGGTTAGGTCATCCCCATAAAGCCTACTCTCTTGTTCATTTTCAAGATCATTATAAATCCCATCCGGGAAATAAACGGAGCTAGTAGTGTTTTCGACCGTGTCTTTTTTTGTTGCACCAATCATCTCAAGTACTAACATTCCATAGCTATAGACATCTGACTTGTGAGACACGCCACCATAAACTCTGGAGATCATCTCTGGCGCAATGTACCCTATTGTCCCCCTTGTGTCCAACAGTGACATGATGCTCTCTTTCTTCTCGCAGAGCTTAGCAAGGCCAAAGTCAGAAACCTTGGGGCAAAGATTGCAATCCAACAACACGTTCTGTGGTTTAATGTCGAAATGCACAATCCTTGTCTTGCAGCCATAGTGCAAGTACTCAAGACCACGAGCAACTCCTAGTAAAATCTCGTAAAGCCTACTTCTCCATTCTGGAATTGATGAGGCGCTTGTGGAGATAAATTGATCCAAAGACCCATTCTCTAGAAATTCATAAACAATCATTCTTTTGGATCCTTCATAACAGAATCCAACCAACGAAACAATGTTGACATGAGATGTTTGGCTCATACTGGCGACTTCGTTGATGAAGTCGTCTTCACCATTGCTCTTTGAGTCCTTTAGAACCTTCACCGCGACCTTACAGCCATCAGGAAGGTTTCCTTTGTAAACAGTTCCAAATCCTCCTTTCCCAACTACACAAGCAAATGAGTTTGTAAACCTCTTCACTTCATTGTAATGATAATGTTTTAATGGGGTAAGAGCCTTGAGGTTTTTTCTTCTCTGAGCATTTGATGTTTTCCTCTTTCTGATAAAAAATGCTACGACCCCCAACACCACGAGGGTACTTACTATCAAACTGGTCGCTGAGGAAAGAAAAAGAAAGAAAGCATACTTAAGGTCATTTTATTTCCAAAGTATTTGAAATTAGCAGTTTAATTCCTTAAGTATATTCAATCTTCAAATTAAATACTTAAATATTATATACACATATTTATTTCTTAACTAATCATTAACTAAGCAAAATTATGATAGAATATTTCAACCAATAAAAAATTGACCGAACCTGTTATTTTTCTGTTCATCAAATTTCTGATTCCCAATTTCACGCAGTTAATTATTAGTTGGAAATAATTCAGCGAAAACAATAGTTAAGTATTAAAACTGCTTATTTCAAATACTTCTCGAATCAAATGCCCATTTTCCATTCTATTAGTTAAATTTTCATCAAAGAAATCTGAAGATTTTGTGGTTAGGTATCCAACCTATGAGAATCTTTGTGACCATGGATTGATTATCTGAAAAAAATTTAAGAAAGTATAACTTGTGAGTATGGAATCAAACTAAAATCTGAGAGAGAAGTTCAGTAAATACAGGGAATTTCAAATAATTTGTAACCTTTATTCTTCTGCCAAAGAGGAAGTTCCTGTAAAACTAAACTGTCTGCAGTCAAACCATCTTGACAGCTTCTGAAACTCCAACCCACCAAATAATGAGCACTCGACCTATCTTTTCCAGTGGCTGCTGTGAATCCAACATACATTTCTTTTTGCACGATCTCCGAAAGTTTCGGAACAATATGGGAGATGGATGGGGTTGATGGGGCAATAGGAAGTTTGGCAAATGAAACAATCAAATTCAGCATTTGGTTTTGTCCGTTGTAATCCAAACGGACTATGATTGGTTCGAGCTGGAACCCCTCTTTTACTACATCTTCAGTTGTATAAGTTACCGGGACCTGGACATCCGAGGTGACACTGTTAAAATTCAAACCGATGTGATTTCCTGTTGCGTCAGCATCGTCTCTAAACCCTTGTATACTGTCGAATTCGACTGCGAAAACGTGGTTCGTTGGATCCCCGTTGTTAGTCTTGTTGAGAAGTCCCAAGTATTGGCCAGACTCGGCGCCTTGACGGTGTGGGGTGGGAGATAATGTGAAGGTGAAGCCGTAACCACCTCTGCTAGAGGTGGAAGGGGCAAAAGTGAAGACGAAAGAAGTGCTGAACGAACAAACTTTTGGCTTAGTTGAGTGATTGAGGTTGTTGCTATGGTCAAGCAACCTCACCGGTTTGCGGTAGAAAGCTGTTCCAGTTACGTCTAAGGTCTCATCGGTGAGTCTCAATAGTCCATCAGGTTCGATGGCCGCTGCTCCTTCTGTTTGAATCTCTGAGTTGTTTTCCCTAAAACCTTTGAAAATGAACTCTGTTGTTGTTGGACTCTGTGCTTGAACGTAGAAGCTTAGAAAGTGGAGGAGTAGGAACAAAAGCGAGACCATGAATCTAGACATAGGAAAGCAAGAACAGAGAGAACGGGTTGGAAAGTAAGAATATAATTGAATATTACAGAGAAGTTTGATTTATCCTTGGTATGCAAGTCGTAAGAGCAAGAAGGAGTTTTCAAAGTTTTTGAACAAGAAAGTCTTGTCTTCCTTTTCAACGGTTTCACAATCACACATACATATTATTTCAAAAGAACATTATTATCAACGAATTGAAATTCCAATCCAGGTACTTCAAAACGACTAAACACAACTTCTATGTTCTCAGCTAGTCGCTTTCAAGTTTCAATACACGTGAACCACCTTGAACCGAACTCTGCATACTAAACCGGTATCTGAAATTTAGTGTTACTTATGGGTTGATTAGAAAATGTTGTAGATGTTGTAGCAAACCCATTTTTCTTTCTGAAGCCATTTGTATAAAACAATTATGTTTTTGTTATAAATCCATTGTGTGGATTGCCAATAACCGAGTACAAGGAGAAGACCATGGAAGTTCATGTTGGTCCAGCATTATATAAAGAATTTAGACTACATCTTATATGTATTATATCATGTAATCTATATGGTCAAAGGTACATTAAATGCCTAGATATTTTCTC
>JABAYD010039039.1:0-22055 GCA_014822095.1 Diplotaxis tenuifolia | reverse complement strand
GTACGGTTCCGGCCCTAGTAATCATATATATTATAGGGGAGTTTTTGCCTCTCCCTTAAGCAGCCATGTCATCATTGATGTAGGCTCCACTTCTTTTTTATCTTCAATTTTATATTTTGATTAATAATAACAAATTATTTAATATTTAATTATTTAATATGTTAAATGGGCTTTCTAATATAGGTTAAAGAGAAGGGCCACTATAATTATTTGATTTGCATTACTTCACTTCAATGGAATCAAAGCTTTTTTTTTGGGATCAAGGGTTATCATCATCGATTCCCTCATCTAAGAAACATATCGATTCTTTGAATTTCTATAAAGCAGTTTGTGTTTCTCTTCCTCTACATCTCCCCTTCTTTACTTTTTTTTCACTATTAAAGGTTCATAATCGTAATAATTCCTCCTTATATATACTTAATCTTAAACCAAGGAGTCAGTCATCTCAAAAGTTCTCATCGATTTCTCTATAGGCGTCTCCTCGATGGTTGCAAAAGCTAGAAGGTGGGAAGTTTCAGATTCTTTTGTTGATTTGATAGGTTTCTCTAATAATTATGATTGTTCAGATACCGGAGAAGATCCTGAAGAACGCGTATACACATCAAAAAGAAGTCGAGGATGAAGAAAACACCGAGAACATCCCCATGAGTGCCTTCTTCAAGCAATCATTGCATGAGTGGGATAATGTTACTGAGATTTGGAGCCAGCTTGATTACCATGTGAGATTTTTTTCTTTTCAATTGTTTGTGTTTATACGACACTATATATGTAAGGTTTGAACATTAGCTGTAGCTGTAGATTTTTTTCTTTCTAACTTGGGTTGCATTTGTTTCCGACAAAATTGTTCAAGGATATGGCCTGTATCGAGAAAGGAGTGAAGTTATTATTAAATGCAGTCTCTGACAAGGATGAGGCTTCAATAAGAAATCGTCACTCTGATGCTATTACTTCTTCTATCAACAAGTTGAAGACAAACATATTTCTGCTACAAGGTTTGCTAGATAACTATATATGTTCCAAAAGTCTTTGCCTTTTATTCTTCCGTACGATTTAATTCTCACTTTCTGTCTGGATGAATATCCTTTTACTTTTCTCCTTGGAAAACCCAATTTTACAAATTGCACCACTTTTTAGTTTTTTTGTATCTGATAACTATTATAGGCTAAGAGAGTTTATGAGTCTATATACATGGTAAGGCTACAAACATGTTTGCCTCCAACAGCAAAGCTGAACGCTTCTATGAGAGGGGGGAGAGGATATCAGAATCCACAAGAAGCTACATTTTTGTCTCTACCAATCTTTGAAAAAGGCACTTTGCGAGCCCAAAGGATTCTACTGTGGGATTATACTTCCCATGTGTAAGGTATGTTTTTTAATCAATCTTTTAGTCCCCCTTTTTGTGAAAATAACTTGCATATTTTTGTTAGTCTGGAACATGCACCATTCCCAAAGATGAAACTATAAGGAGTATAATACGTAATTTTTCTATTCCTAAAAAAATGTTAAGGTAACAAGGATTTACCGTTGTCTTTGCGCCAGTTTTGCCAAATTATTGAACACATAAAACAAAATTTTCCATGTACATGAACTGCAGTGCTGTTTATATTTAGCGTAGTTGAAGTTTCTTGGCACAAGAAGCTAAATGCAGCCTACACCTAACAAGTATATACGCACGTTACTCATATATGTTATATCTGGTGCCCTTCTTCTGTTACATTGTGTTTTGGTTTTTGCATGTGCAGCTTCTTCATGAAAGCTATTCTGGAGAAGAAATATGTGCTGGCTCATTTGGCAATTGTTGCGGTCGCTGTTCCTTGCAGGCACAATAATTTGGGTTTTGCCTATCATGTCGAGTGGTAACCTCTTCTTTTGCAGCATTTGTGTAGTTCGGAGGAGTCAATTTCCAGCTTTGCATGTGTTTGTATATGTTATTTAGTTGGCTTAGTTTAGATATTAAGCTTACATGGCCAACATCGAACCCACCTAAACAATTAAGTACTTCTGGGAAAAAACAATTCTTTATCTTAAATTCATTAGGAACCGAAAAAAATAAAACTCCAGCTTGCAGTTTTCACAATAATTAATTTTTATTCATTTCAAATGTTTGTTGTAAAACACAAGTAAGAGCAAACTAATTTCCAAAAACCAAAATTAGTTTCGAATTCCACATCTAATAAATACCACAAATAGACTATAATTTGGTACACAAGACACATAAAATAACAACACGTCAGTACCTTCAAGTATTTGCATAGAACTACAATTAAGTCACTAACCCGCGCTTGCCCGGGGGTATGCCCCTAGTTATACATAGTTATACCATTTTATTCATACCAAGTTTTATTACGTTTTCTAGTTTTTTAAATCAAAATACGAGTCTGATACATTTTTTTATGATTATACCAGTGTCTTTGATTATATCCATTGTTCTCAATGTTCATTTAGTTAATTGTGAACATGAATTTGGAGTTAAAGTTTTTAATTCTTCACGAATGAACTAATGGGAAGATAAATGTCAAATTAAATAAATCTTTAAAAAAATCTGGGTTGAAAATCTACAGTAGAGAGAGAAAGGAAGAAGAAAGAATAGGAGAGAGAATGATTTTGATTGGTTTAGTTGAAAGAAAAGGTATAAGTAATATAATTTATTTTTATTTTGATTGGTTATGTAGAAAGGGGCACTTTCGATATTAACTATCCAAATGGAGAGTATCAAAATAGACAAGAGTAAACCAGAATAAGTAAGAGTATGTTAGAATAAATTTTGGCTCATTAAGAGTATGAGAATTTTACCCTTGACATCTTTGCGTATGAGATCAATCATGGTTATGACCTTGGACTTGCTTACTTATTTGGTTTGTGTCAAATAAAAGTTGTACAAATTGGATTGAGTAATTAAAGCTGTTCAGTGCTACTTGGTTCTCGCGTTGTGGCTCCAAGCATTTAGAAGCTTTTGGAAATTCTAAAAAAAGGTAGCTTTCAATTTGGCCTGGATACGTATATTCAACATTTGAGGCACTTTTTTGACATCTGTTTTGTGTTGTGACATGACTATTTTTAATGAGAATTTCGGTTGAGTTATGTTCAAAAAAAGGAAACCGGTTTGGATTGGTATTTGTTTCGTAGAAAACATTAATTTTTTTGACCATTGGATATACAAGGTTACCAATCAATCCGAAGGTCGAAATTGAAACTTAAAATCTATCCAAAAAATGAACAAACATAATTCATCCACAAGAGCCTTATTCTAGACCATTGGATGTGCAAAGTCAACATTCAATCCAAAAGTTGAAATTGAAACTTAAAATCTATCCACAAAACGAACAAACATAAAATACATGCACAAAAGCTATCTTAAAACATAAGCATCCACAAGATGTTAGGGTGGAGTGGGAGTCTGTTACATTAGCATCGTAGATGACCAAAGGAGGATGAAGACATGGCGGTGTAGTTGGAGTTGTAATGTAGGGAGTTGTGTTGAGAGGTGAGTCATGTACGAGGAACCGTGGACGGGCAAGCTGTTTACGGGTGATTTGTGCACAGCGACCTGTGTACGGCTGCTTTGTGTATGAGTGAAGCTTGGACGGGTGGAACATGAGCAGAGTGCTCTGTAGTTTTTCGAGTTGTTGACTTGCTGAGAGATGTTGAGCCGTCCACTAAAAAACCGGTCGGTGGCCAGTAGCTTTGGTGGGAATCGGTGGTCGGGTTTGTTGTTAATTGAAAAAAAGGAACAAAAAATAAAAATTAATTTTCGAAAAACTCAAAAAGGTGAAATCAAATTTCTGGGTACGAGAAAAATAAACCAAATTCCTTCAAAAGAAACAAATACAAAACTGTGTTCTTGGGTGTGAATTTATAAACTGGATCTAACATAGAAGTTGTCGATTAGGAAAAAACAAACCTTGTATCTTGAACTGGAAAGACAAAACACTGTCAGAAAAGGATTGATTCAGAAGATAGAGAACAGCGGTGTTTCGGTAGGAAGGAAGAACTGAACAGCGAAGTGGAAGGAAAGTGTTGAAGAACAAGAACTTAAGAACTCGAATCTAGGGTCCTCAAAAATCGCCGCAAAAAGGTAGTTTGAGAGAGGCTGCAAATTTCGAAATAGAGAATAGAGTTGTGATTATCTAACCCTGAAATTATGTTTAATTTTTGAGATTTTTTTATTTTTTTATTGCATAAGGGAATAGAAGATATTGACTAACTAGAAAGATTGTCACACGTAGAAAGTGTCTCAGACTGTAAATCCAAAGTCATAAAGTGTTCCAGAAAGTAAAAATTCCGAACTTAATACATTGACAATTTCTTTAAGCCATGTCACATATACTATTGTTTGTAATACATACAAGGAGCTTTGAATTCGTTGTGTTCTCATACAAGTTCATGATTTCTTTCTGAATAATGTCAATGCCGTTCATCTTACTTATTTCACTGTCGAAATTGAATGCTTTGCTGCCACCAGATTACGACTCACCTTTCTTCAGGGCTGTATAGAAGATTAAGCACAATACGCATTGGAAAATAATCCTCTGAGAATGAAAGTTGGGAATGTTAACAACACACGTCTGGTGTTAATGGTAAAGGTAATGTGATTTTATAATTTTAAATTAGCTAGAGGTATTTCATGTCTTTATGTCAATCATATGTGGATGTAGTTAACATTACTAACTTTAACGGAATGTTACATCCTACGTCCATTGTACTCTACTGTTCCTAAAAGGTAATGTTCTTCTGTTGTTTCCAGATTAGTCATTCACAAGGAAACCACTTCATTGTGGTGCCCATAAGTAATGGTGACTAACAAAATCTTTGTATTCTATATTGGAGTCTAATAGAAATTTCACTAAACTGTGTAATTGATAATCTAACAGAGAAACAAGATAATGATAACGAAGACGTCTATGGCTCCGACTGGTAACATGTAATATTAAAGTTGAGTTGCATTAGGATTTATAATTCGATGTACCTTGCATAAAATAATTTGTAGTAAAAACTGTAAGTTTATGTTGTAAATTTGCAGTAAAAATGAGAGTAACCATTTTTTATTAAAAATTATATAATTGGTAAAACTTTTAAGTATAAGTTATAGATCTTTAGTAAACGAAGTGAATTTATAAATATATAAATAGCAAAATATTTATTTAAGAATAATTTATTAATAAAAGAGGTGAAGATCATTTTTTGTAACATATGCCCAATATGATCTGATTTTGATCCTATAGTTTTGTTAAAATAATCGTAACTTTATATAGTTTGAAATTTTTCTTTGATGAAAGTTTAAATTAGTCAGCCATTTTGGAATTAACATTTACAAAAAAAAATCATGTGATTGCTAAGCTACCCCTTTTATTCTATGTGTAAATAAAAGAAAAAAACACCCCCAGCTACAAAGTGTGGAGGAACCATCTCTGAAGCAACCCTGCATATTTGTGTCCAGCCTTGTTCTTGAGAGACGAAATGTGATTCCTCATCGCCTTATCAACTGCAGTGCACATTTCCTCTGCTGCCTTCCAACTTGTGTGATGACGTCTTGCATTCCGCCCGTGCCAAATATGATATATGGTTGTCTGAAAAAGCATTGAGGAGGATAATATCTAATGAACCAGCACTCAGTGTCTGCAAATGATCCAATGTCTCCTGCCAATCTGGATCAATATGAGGTCCAAGGATACAATTCGCCAAGCAATGCCATACCGTGAAAGAGTAAGGGCATGCAAAGGACAAATGATCCCTAGTCTCATCTCGCTCGCCAGATAACATACATCCTTGAATCATTCCCCAAGAACACATCATATCTCCCGTAGCTAGTCTATTCTTTACTGCTAGCCAAGTGATGAATGAGAATCTAGGAACTCCTTGTGCAACCAAACAACCTTATTCCTATCCACGGCTTCCTTTCTCAAACGAATCTGATCCTAAGTCTTGGAACTCGAGAACTTCTCTTGATAATCATCATCACCTTGCCTCGACAATACCACATCACTACCCTTCTGGTCATTTGGTACAAACTCTTCAGTAATGGCATCATAAGATCGTGATAATGCCGGCTTCTCTGGCCTCTGATGGACCAGGCATTCTGACTCGCTCATCACTAACAGTAGCACGACGAGGCATTCCTAAGAAGGTGGTGCCAGCAGCGCCAGTGATATTTATCAACCGCCCCTTACCTAGCCAATTATCAAACCAAAAAAAAACGTTTATAACAGAGTTGATAAGTTGAAGTCTACCAGCGAAGGATAAACTTATGTTAGACCAACATAACATCCTGCTACACACTTTATCAATCAAAGCTTCATAATCAAGAGGAGACAGAGATTTTGTAGTGAGAGGCATACCCAAATACCTAATCGAGAGATTACCAGTCCTGATTCCCAGTGAAGTTGCTGTCGTAAGTAAGGGCTCCACGTTAGTTCCTGATGCAAAAAATGGTGGATTTCGCAGGATTAATATGTCAACCGGACATCCCTGCAAAATATTCATGACATCCATCACCCCTGAAGCGAATCCACATGACCATCTGTGAAGACCACTATGTCATCTGCAAAGCTTAGATGAGTAAGACGCACTTACATACATTGAGGATGATAATGGAATCCCCCTGCCTCTGCTGCCTTATTGAGGAGCTTAGATAGTACATTGCTTAGGATCACATAGAGATAAGGAGAAAGCAAATATCCATGTATTATGCCCCGTGCGCTTGTAAAGAATCCCTCAAGACTGCCATTGACTGAAACCGAGAAGGTTGCAGTTCTGATACATAGACGAATCCCTCAAGACTGCCTTGTAGAGCAGATTGCAACAGCCGATAGGTCTAAAATCTTTCATCTTCTCAGCATTGAATGAGAGAGAGGATAGTAGCATTGATACCTGATGGTAGAAACCCAAAGAGAAAGAAGGACCGAATAGCTGTGATGAAGTCATGTCCTATTACTTTCCAAGCTGCCACATAAAATTCTTTGGTAAACCCATCTGGACCCAACACTTTATCATTCGGAAAGGAGATAGGAGCTTCATATATTTGCTTAGCTGTGTCAGGAGCTGCTAGCTTTGCTGAGATGTCATTAGGACAACGGTAAGTCAAAAGACTCTGTAAGGCATTGAGCGAGATCTCCTCTGTCTGGTCTTGTGCCTGTAGAAACCATTGGAAATGGGTTACAGCTTCTCTCTTAATATCCCCAGGAGCCGTGAGAATATCTCCATGTTCAGTTACCAGTCGATGGATTGTATTGTGTGCTGCTCTGATGCGAACCGATTTGTGGAAAAAAATTGTGTTTTGATCACCAGCCTGGAGCCAACGAATACAATATTTTTGTCTATAAAACTTCTCCTCAATGCGAGCCAATGTATTCCACTTATCTGAAGCTTCAGCAGCAAGAGCAAAATTTTCAGAAGAAGGGTCAGCTAGAGCCCGATTTTGGCAATCAGGGCTCTTCAAAGGCTTGTCTGGTTCTAATAGGTAGATTACCATATTGCGAATGGTTGAGAGCTCGAAGCAGCAGTTTAAGTTGCTTAAGCTTCTTGTAAAAATCTGTTAAAGCAGTACGGGAATGGTACAGGTGGGCTGCTGTGCTCCATGAATCCTCGATAGTAGGTAAAAGATCATCACTCTCAACAAGAAAATTGAAGAAACGAAAAGGTTTTCTCGTCTCATCTTGGGCACCAGAGAGCTTGATCAAACACCTGGCATGATCAGATACACCACCTGCATCAAAATAAGCATGGGAATTTTGAAATACTCTCAGCCAATCTCCATTAACTAAGGCCCTGTAGAGATTTTTACCAATTGGGTCCTCACCCCTCTTATTCCACCAGGTGAACAGAACGCCCCCATAGGCCAGATCCATTAATGAGTAGTCTGTCAACACCTCCTGGAAAGCTTTCATACCCATCTGGTCAATCCTATAGTTTGTGCGTTGAGAGTGCTCCGAAAAAGACATAGTGACGTTGTAGTCACCAATGAGGATCCAAGGAAGACTAAGATGTGCATAGACTGTCTTAGTTTTCCGCATCTCTCTCCAAAGATGAATTCTATCAGCTGCCGTATAATAAGCGTATACTGCTGAACATATAAACTGTTCTCATGTATCAGGGATTTTGACTGCACAAGTAATCATCTGAGCACTCCTACGCAGCAGCATGACAACCACGCCCTAGTTGATGATGATCATAATTTGTCATCGCATTCCAGGATGGCATTGCTGCATCCATACACTTTCGGTAGTTCCCCTCCCGAAACCTTGTTTTCATTAGACAACCAAAGAGGGGTTTTTCCGACTGAATCCAACTACTTTTGGATGTTGCTTGTCGCCCTGCAAACATTAGGTCCTTAGAACGTACAATTCTCTGCCTTGATGGTTTAGGTGGCATAGCAGAAACTTTCTTAACTCCAGACTCCATTCTTGAATTTGATTGACTTTTATCTCCACTTATCTCCCCGTCCTCAACATCATTCTCATTCTCCTCATCAACATCAGCTTCATTAACAGTTTCCTCTTCCTTAATGCTCAACAATGGGTTAAACAGAGATGCAGAGATCTCTATATCGGCTTCATTCATAAGACTCTTCTCACTAAAATCTTGCTTGCACCGCTCTGCCACTTCACTGTCCTTACTTCCATCCTTAACACCTGGAAAATCCTCTATAATGGGATCAGAAAGAGTTACCCGCATCACTTCATCAGAGCTGGTTACAGGCGAGCTTGAGCTCTCCAAACCCAAGTTGACACTACCTTGCAGCATTGCTTCCAGATCTTTCAAAAGTCCTAACATACCTCCAACATTGACTAAAGGAACCTCGAAATTTGGGACTTTCCCAAACCGAGCTTCCTTATCCACATCAGTCTCTCGCTGCAAAATTCTGATATTTTGCTCCTTGCATTCAGATCCTTTGTGCCCCCATCCTTGACATACATTACAACGAGATGGAAGCCAAGGAAAACTCACATCAATCTCACGCTTCGAATCATCCTTGTCCTGAAAGACAATCTTCTCCACAAGAGGTTTATGCAAGTCAATCTCCACAAGTATGCGGGCCACATCCAGATGCGTGCAACGTCCCGTGTGAGGATGAATCTTGAAAAATTTCCCAACCGCTCTAGTAAGACACTTCAGCTCTTTGTGAGAGAATAAACCATTTGGGACCCCCTTTCGGTCGATCCAAGGTGGCATAGCAGGAAGGTCTGGGGGATTCGAGGCTGATTCCGGAGACCATTCATTCACAACAAGGGGCACGTAAGAGTTGTGCCAGTACTTTCGGTTGAGAACACGAGAGCGCATCTGACTGTTGTCAATACGAAATAAGACAGTGTTCTTGTCAATAAACTGCACATCGATCTTGGATCCATCTTTAGGGGTCGTCCAAATGTGATTAACAGTGGTGTGAATCGATCCAACATGGGGACTGTCTCCAATGAAGTAGCCCACCACGAAACTCTTCCATAACAGCTCAGATTCGTCGAAGATTTCATTAGGGATTTGAATCGAGGTCATTCCTCCGACAATCTCAATCTCAGGAATCGATTGTAAGGCTCAATTTTTGGACCAGAGATTAGGAGACTGAGAGGGGGAGACCAGATCGTCTCCCCCAGATCGTCTCGTCATACAGGTGAGAGAGTAGGAGTTGAACGGGAGCCGCCGCCGCCGTCTTCAGTAGGGTTATCGCCAGTAGAATTTTGATATAGTTTGAAATTTAAAATATCAACTAGGTTAAGATCCACACCTTACGCGTAATAAAACATCTTATATACAAATTATATTTTTGCATTATTTTTTATTTTATGTTTTTACATATTATAAAATAAAAAATATATATATATTGAACAATTGAGAAATTAGTTATTATTACATATATAAATAAATTTTACGTGCATTTAATTCAAACGATCACTCTTGTTAACAATCATTTTATGGTAAATAAATAAAAAAAATCAATTTGATCATCGTATATTGTATATATTTAAATGACATTAACATACATATAATATATTTTTAATATGAATGTTTATTAAATGGATTTTCTAGTCATATCTTTTTAGGATTATCAACACCTTTTTTATAACAAGATTTGAACTATTAAAATATAATGAAACATTTAAAATTAAAATAATAACTTCTCAATATTTATGCAAATATCAAAATGTATTTATGTATTTTATATGGTATGTAATCTAATTTAAGTGATATATATATATATATATATATATTAATTTGTATCTTATTATAACAAAATTTCAAACCATTAATCAAAATAAATTTATGTTAGATTTTTAATATTTTGTAATTTATATCCGTGTAAACAAATTCAAAATACAACATATACGAAAAATCTAAATTTTTATAATATGGTCAATATATTTGTGTAATTTATTTTAATAAAAAAGATTTAAAGAAAAATGGTAGAGAGTATTCAAATTTTTAGTAAATATGTATTATTAAAAATCATTAATTTTCATATGTATTTTAATCACATTAGGTAATTTCGTAGCTTTTATTTAAAGAAATATTGAATAATAACTTTTAAGATTAATAAGAGATTTAATGATTAGTTTAATAAAAACTAGATTTTATATTTAAATGGACCACCTTATTCTTTCTAATATTGTAATGGTTCTCTTTTAATATATAGGAGATTATAAAATAGAACTTACGAGGTGGTTCCACCTCCGCCATCAGCACCATCAAAATAAATTTGAACTTTCATCATTTTCATTTTTTTCTTAAACAAAAAAAATCAGTTAAATTTGTAATCAACTTATAAAGCATGTCATTTTGGTTGATGTCTGTTTTGAGCAAACAATTTTACAAAGGATCTAAGTCAAAATTATAATTCAACAACAACACATAATAAATCAAAATTAACATCAAAAATTAAATTTAATGCATGAATGGTAACATTTTGAGTTATCAATGATTTATACCTTTAAATAAACCACATCACATGTTATTAATCAAAGCCTAAAAAGGTATACATATGTTAGCTAAATATTTTGAATTCACAGAATGACGAAACCTTCTCTACTAACTGATCGTATCCTCACTTTCAGATATCATCGATCAGCTTGTGAAATGAACTATTTCAGAAACGAGGAAAGACAAATACGTTAAAAAAAAAAACAGAGATAAGGTATGTACTTCATTGTATCCTACTGATTCGATGTCATGCTTTTTCTTTTTATTTATTTTGACCATCAACTAAAAACAATAATCTTTCCCGTCTTAAGTTTACGGTTTATGGTTATCAGTTTTGGTTTATATTTGTTTCTGATTTCTGATTTCTGA
Source organism: Diplotaxis tenuifolia (assembly GCA_014822095.1). Taxonomy (NCBI): domain Eukaryota; kingdom Viridiplantae; phylum Streptophyta; class Magnoliopsida; order Brassicales; family Brassicaceae; genus Diplotaxis; species Diplotaxis tenuifolia. The sequence goes on along the minus strand of JABAYD010039039.1, from coordinate 10,778 downwards.
TTTTTGCTTTTTGGCTTTTGATTCCCTATTTGTGATTTTCGCTTTTTGGTTTTCATTCTTGGTTTCTGGTTTTGGCTTTCTATTTTTATTTCCAATTTACATTTTTAAATTGGTTTTTCAGTTTTTTGTTTCCATATTCTTTTTTTTTTTTTTAGTTTTCAGTTATCATTTTTTTTTTAACTTCTAGTTACTGGGTATTGATTTTTGGCTTTTGATTTCCGATTTTTGATCTTTGCTTTATGGTTATCATTACATTAAATATATAACATATTATATTCTTAATTTTAGTAGTTTGTTTTGTTGAATTATATATTTTTGATGGTTATACAATGCAATTACCCTTCTTGTATATTGATAGTTTTTTTCCGGTGCAAGTTTAGTTCAAAATCCACAAAAAGGCTAAATCATATAATATGTGAACTGATGAAGATATTATGAGTCTTTACTATGATGTTGATCATGGTGATGTGACTGGGATACTAAAAGGTAAATATGTTTGATAATAATTTTGTATTATGTAGATCTATGTTGTTTTGTTTTAAAGCTTATAATTTATTTTATGGAGCAATATATCGCAGACTCATGTATTGTGGTGTTCCCTATGTTGTGATTGTGGATGCATTTATGATAGATGGAGAATTGGTTTCCTGGTGCAAATCTTCCCACGAGAAAGATGGACATGATGGAGGCAATATTATGGTGTCTGCATCCTTGATGTTTATGAGTATCCACTATGACGTCGGGCGCAACGATCCCATAGGTCATACAAGTGGCAAACCTTTTCAACTTAGTAAACCAACACTCATCATTCGCCAATGTGAAGATGACGACTGAGGAAGAGAATATAATGAAATAAAACTCTTGATGATATTTCATTACACCGTGTTGGATTTTGGATGATATTATGTGATTTCCTATGTTTGTTATTTTAGCTCCAGACCTCGAATGTCATTATATGCACTTTAGCAAAGTTTTTTGGTTTCTAGGATTTGATTGACATGGGGAGTTTATGGAAATAGCTATGAGTCAAGGAATGATTTGTTGATGTAATTTCCAACATGATATAATTATTTACTTGTGGATTACTATTGATTGAGGGTTCATGTGTATATATAGAAACAATGCCGGCCCGTGGACGAAGGGAAGGAAGGAAGCACATTTCTTCTGGATTTTTATTTTATTAAATATTTTGGCCGATTGTCATGAGTCTTGCGGTAATCAGTAATCCGTGTTATTATTAAACAATCAGTGTTCGAGGTTCTTTTTGCCATTTTAACTCTTTATTTATTATTGTGCTATTTTTTTCTAAAAGTGGCCAATTTGTTTTTTTTGTTTTTACTTCTAGTCTTTGTATAGAAAGACCAGTTAATATAATGAGTTGTGGTTTTTAAGCGTGGAATACTCCAGAACAGAGTATCACACAGTTTGGTCTTTAGTATCTGGAAAAGAAGCATTAATGCAATTTGTCCATTTGGATAGTATGCGTATGCAATTCCACAAGGACTGTGATGATAACTGGTTGGATCGCTGGTGGAAATGAATTTAATAAAAAACTTAAAGTGGGGAACTGTGTTCTTCAACAACACATTATTATTAAAAAAACAGTCTCTATAACTGGTTAATCTCTATAAATACTTAAGTTAATTCTTTAATTTAGACATAACAGTTCTAAATACAAGCAGAATTTTGCTAGATGAAGGGAAAAGAGAGTACATAAGATACATTTGATGAAATGGCGGATATTGTTTCTCTCATTGTTACGTGAGATATAAGAATGATATATAGAAACAGATATTTTAATGACTAAATATTGAAACCTGAGAATGCATTTACTGCGATGCAGATGTAAGCTTGATACTAACTTTAACTTAAAGTATTAATGAGAAGACTAATGGCGAAGTTGTTGTTAAAAGTAAAGTGCCGGTTTTGGCAAATCTTGTTTTGTTGGCGTGTTGGGTAAACTTCAAAAGATAACTTGTAACCTAAGTTTCCTATAACAAGTCGGTTTATGAAATAGATTCGTTACAATCCTTATATTATTAGGAGGTATCTAATTACTATAGAAAATAGGACTTATCTGTTGCTATATATATATTGATGTCGAGTTGATATTGATATAGTTTCAAGTATTTAGTTTGAGCAAGTTTCTAGGCATCAATAAAGAAATATATTCTTTACACAGAGCTGTGTTATGTTCAAGCTGAGATTCGAGCTTACACACGATCACGTTTTTGCGACTTTATTTGGTATCATAGCGCCATGTTAATCGATGAAAGAGAAGCTCAAGACATGGGAGATACAAAAACCACAAGGATGAAGATGCAAGATGGTACCTTGACAATGGAGCAAGCAGTCATATGACCATAAACAAACAATATTTCTCTGACTCAACGAGAATATAAAAGGTAAAGTTAAGTTCAGAGATGGGTCATGCATTGAAATAGGAGGGAAAAGATCAATTTTATTTCAAAGCAAAGCGGACGAACAAGAACTCGTCACATATATCTACAACATCCCCGAACTTAAGAGCAATATTCTGAGTCTGGGACAAACAGAATCTGGTAGAGATGTCATAATGAGACACGATTACTTGACTCTCCATGATCCAAGTGGAAGACTCTTAATGAAAGTCATACGGTCGTCCAACAAACTTAAAAAAAACTGGTCTGAAGAGTCGAAAACAATATGCTTACATGGTTTGAAAAACATAGAGCTCGAGAAGGACCTATGCGATGTGGTCTTCAATGAGAATACTAGTTTGAATTGGAAGGAGACGATGGAGGTAACCCATGCATGTTTCAAATGACGTGGAGAGACATTATTGATGAAGGTCTTGGACCGTATAATACTGGAAATCCTCAAATGAGAATAATGAAGATTCTAATACTCTTGATCCTGTTCAATCTCAGCGCGAACTTGAACAAGAGCAAGAAAAAAATGCAGAAGATGGATATTGTTCAACCTCAATTCACACCACCATACAAACTAGTAAAACTTCATGATTATCTTAATGACTATGTTCTTCTAGCTAGTGAAGATCAATGTGCGGAGAGGCTAACAAAGGCTGTGGCGAGGATAAGTTCACGATGATGAGAAGCTTGATTGGAGTTCATGACCTCTCTAAAGCTAACTTGAAACTTAAGTGAGTGAATATTGGGTAAACTTCAAAAGACAGCTTGTAACCTAAGTTTCCTATAACAAGTCGGTTTAGGAAACATGTTTGTTACAATCTTTATAATATTATGAATTATCTAATTACTAGAAGAAATATGAGTTATCTATGCTATATATATCGATGTCGAGTTGTGACATTGATATTGGCCTTGATTGGCAAAGCAGATGATAAAACAGTAGCTTTATGTTGCAGTATGTTTTTGATAAATTGTTTAATAGATTGATTGGTAGGACAGTATGAATATGCTATTTAAAATTATTATAAAAATTAATATAATAATATATAATATATTATCAATACATATATATATATATTTATTTACTATTTTCAAAATTATGTTTATATCAAAAATGTTATTTTAAAAATAAAATTAAATATCTATTTTAAAAATAAGATTTCACATTTAAAATATAATATAATTATAAATTAAATTATATTTTAAATATAAAATATTATTATTTTTAAAAAAAATTATTTCTATTGTAATTTTATTTTAGGAGTCAAAATTTCATTTTCTGATTTTATGATATTATTAAATAGAACAAATGAACTACTAATATATTTTTTTTGAATTTATACTTCCTCTGTTTCAATAAGTTACATGTTTTAGAATTATCATATATATTAAAAAGCCTCATAAATATTGCTTATATGTGTTTTATTTTATGTGTTTAACTATTTCCAATAAATAGTAGCCAATCATATTTCACTAAACAGAATTGTTTTTTTTAAACTACTATTAATCATTATTACATTCATTAAAAATGAAAAATATTTATTTTTTTAAAACATAATTTTTTTATAGAATAATGATCATTTTGAAACAGAGAGAGAGTAAATTATAGAGGCAAATGCTTTTTCAAAAGCTTCATATGAGAGCAATTACCAGAGAGCATTTGAAGAGCATTAGCATATTTAGTAAATGCTTTCTAAAGGCTTTTCAAACAAATGTTGAATGAAAAATGTAGAATATAATGCTAATGCTAATACTCTACCAATCAAGGCCATATATTCAAGTGTTTGATTTTGAGAGTTTCTAAGCATCAATAAAAATGAGATATTTTTTATACAGAGTTGTGTTGTGCAGAAGCTGTGATTTGAGCTTACACACAATCACTTTTAGCATGGCCATATCTCAAAAAGTTCATAAAAGTAACAGATGAAGAAATAATTACCAACAGATTATGGGATATGCATAAGAGTTGAGAGCAAAGACAGAGATACGGAGAAAATATTAATTTCTTTATGATTCTTGTATGACAATTTTCTAGCAGAATTAACTTTGGTGTTAAACATGTTAAGTCAATACTATTAAAATAAAAGAAATCTTAAAAAAAAAATCTATCTATGAAAGTTGTCTGGACCCTTTAATTTAATTCCTTATTTTTTGGTTTTACCTTAAATTTCTTTAGCTATATAACATTCAATACATTTAATTAATCCTAACAAATTTTAGTTAATATTCTATTAACTTACCTTTTAGTTATTACTTGACTACACAATTAATTTTTGAACGTACACTAAATGGACTAAAGATTAAATCATATGTATAAATCAAATATATTAAAATATCATCATCTCTAAACATGTCTCATGATATATCCTAATATACCAAAATTATATATGTTGTTCCTTTTATCGAACCGTGGTTCTCAAAATTTAAAAAATTCCAAAAGTGTATTATTAAGCTTTAATTTTGGTATTCGAATATACGTTTTGGTATCTTCGAATATTAAAGATTTGAAAACATAAAAATACCCAATATAAATTTTACAACTAAAAAAATATCTGCAAATATTCAAATACTCAAATTGTTTTCCAAAAACTGATATGAGGTTTACCCAAATTATATTTTTTTAAATAGAAAATTTACCTTAAATTCGAAACAATAAATGAAAACTTTATGTATTTAAGGTAAATTTTCTATTTAATATGTATTATAGCGTAGACTGCACTGAACCAAACCTGTTATTTTTGGTATGTTCTGATTCGGTTTTTGTAGGAGTGAAAGGCTCAAGCATATGAAAAACTAACATGTATCTTTTAATATCAATACTATTAAAAGAGGATCATTCTGAAAAATCTACTTATGCAAGATTGTTACACTATTTCATTAGGTTTTTCAGATTCTAAACATTTGGACGTAGTTACGAATTTTAAATTTTTTGATTCGGATTCGGATCGATTTTTTGGAAGTCAATGTCCATAATTCAAAATTTACACAATGAATATACATTCAAGCCTCTATTAATCAAACTCAAAAAAAATTGTTATATATTGTTCTTGTTATTTGAAGTAGCTGAAATCTTTTTTTTTTTCTAAATCATAACCAAACTTAAATTGCATGTAGAAGATGAGATGGTAAGTCTGAAACAAATTAAATATCAAAAACATGAAATCAGATAATACTTAAAAGAAAACCAAATAACTTAAACAAAAAATCTGAAATTTTAATTAAAGCGAAACACCAAATCCAACTAAAGCAAAACACCAAATCAAACTAGAGAAAAACACCAAATCAATCTTGAGCATCTTCATCTTCATCTTCCCCATTGACAATGGAGTCAAAGGATGGTAATTCTCTTCTTCACCATCACCAACACCATCACCATCGATTTCTTCATCTGTAAATGAAATAAAATGCCATTTACTTAGGATACAAGATAAGGTAGTTGAATATAGATTATAATGTGAGTTATATACCATGTCCAAAGATTAATATCCCTTGATCCAATTCCTAGTGCATTGCAGCCAAATCACCATATGATGCGCATTCCTAGTGCATTGCAGCCAAATCACTGAAGCCACCGTAGTAATTGGAATACTTAGCAGATCACATGCCATTGCAGCCAAATCACCATATGATGCGCATTATGTTTACACCAAACGTGGATGTTCAAGCTCTCAAAATTAGTAATGTCCAAAGGTGGTTCTTCAAGAAATAGGCTTCTAGAGGTGTCTTTCCACTTACAATACCACTGACTTTGCGAAATGCAAAGAAATCCTAAGATACTTTTAAAAAGGATATCAAATAGATTAAAAAAAATAAACATGAGGTGAATTTTAAATAAAAAAAGCACTCACCGAGTAGTTCCCAAACAACCTCTTCGACCCTACCGCCGAGGCTTTTTGTGGAACAGCCTCACGAGGCTCATTGGAAGGTGAGTTACTTTTCGACTTTTTGCCATATGTCTCAAAAAAATTTCAAGCTTCTCTCGCAAGTGCTTCAATATTTCATCACGTGTACTCATGTCAAGCTTCCCTAAACAACTCTCAACAATCGAAAGCTTAAACCGTGGATCGAAGACTGTTGCTATAGCAAAAACACAACTGCCTTCATTCCATGAATCTGACATAATCATCTTCGCTTTCCTCATTTCTTTGAAGCCAATCATAGATCAGCCAAACTTGATAAAAGTACAAGTTTTTTGCCGGGTCATTTGACCCAGACATCAATCTTTTGAAGCAAAGGGATCCAAAAACTCGCAGATATTGGCTGCTCTAGTCCATTCCTCAGCTGTGGGTGTTGTTTTATAATTATTATTATCAAATATCTCCAACTGAACAAATGCTTTACGGTACTTGATGGCTCTGTCAAGCATATAGTAAGTCGAGTTCCATCTTGTGGGCACGTCCAATATTAGCCACCCATCTTCTATTTCACGCGTTGCTGATCCTAAAACATACTTAACACTCTCTATTACATTGTGCAAAGCGTGTCCAATAACCTTCAACCTATCTTTCACTATGAGATTAAGTATGTGAGCTGCACATCTTACATGGAAAAAATCACCTCCACACAACAAATCATCAATCAAATTGAGCTGTGATTTCACAATGTCTTGCATCGAGTCATTACTTGTAGCATTATCTAATGTGACTGAGAATAACTTCTTATCAGCTCCCACTCTTTTAGTGAATCAAGGAGCTGAACAACAATTTTCATATTGTCAATGTGGTGGTGGTAAACCACAAAAAGTCAGGATCTTGCTGTTTAACTTCCAATTCTGGTCACATTACATGTATCCTCCCCGTTTCACTGATGTCCACGAGTCAGACGTGAAGGAGACTCGTCCATGAAGGGTCGCTAATTCTCTCTTCAGTACATGTCTCTCACTTTCATATAACTTATACACATATCATCTCGCCGTGTCTCGAAAAATGGTTTGAACATTGGCATTCAAATACTTCCTTGTCTCTCTCACTCTTTCATACTCGATGTACGAGTATGGTAGATCATGCTGGACTATTGTCTTAGCTACCATCTGCCTAAACACAGCATGATCATACTTGCGAGATACTAATTTCCCCTCGAGATTAAGTTGTTGCTGGTTTCCTAGATTCCTTGGATACAGTTTACACCTCAGATGATGCCATCACAAACCTCTGGTTCCATGGGAGTGAGCATGCCACGCATACTCATTCATGCAATGATTGCATACAGCTTTCATCGTTCCGTTAGGTTTATGGACAACCTTAAAATCATCCCACACATCTGATGTTAGTCTTGCTTCCCTTTCCTCTTCACCGAGTTCATCCTCATCACCCGCTTCTTCATCTAGTTCATCGTGAAATTACGGTATGTCCTCAACGACCTTCTCCTTCTTCTTTTTTGACTGTGTAGGCGAAGACTTCTTCTTTGGAACAGCCTTTCTTCTCCCTCCACGAATCACAGACTTCACCAGAACAGACTTCATCGGAACAGACTTCTTCTTACTACACGCCTGAGCGGACGAGCCAATGGTACCATCTATCGTGGATTGCAACAATGGTTTCATCGTAGCTTTTCAAAAAGTGGTTCGTCTGCGAGGATTCGTTGTTTGGGTTGATGGAGTGATTTCAACATCAGACCCATCGGTTTCATCAACAAGACTGATAAGCTTTCTTTTCTTACCATTCTTCTTTCCATCACCACCAGTTACACCACCTTCATCAAACTGATCAACGACATTCTCCTTGGCAGCAAGACAAGCTATGAGTTGTTGAGTCTCCAAATCGACTGTATTTAGTGGGGAATAGTTTGGATCAAACGTGAACTGATCTTGGGAGTCGCCTCTTGATGCCATGGTATCTCTGCCCCTCTCACGTTTAGCCGTTTAAGGCTTCTTTTTTTTTGTTTCAACGCCAACTAACCTAAACTTATTTATTAGGGTTTTCTAATTTATGGTAAAGTAAATTTCAAAAAAGTGTTAATATTGTTATTAATTTTTTTTAGCATTTATACAAGTACTGAAGTACACAACTGAATTAAAACAATAATCTACTCAAGAAAAGCTAAACAAGACAGTGATCCGATAACCTAGTGATCTGATAACAAGCAACCAAATTAAAATTGTAATCTATGTTCCAAAGAGTAAGTTACTAACCTAAGTTCCTTAAAGCAATATCGGATGAACCACTGTGCCATGCATGGACAGAAGGACGGGATCAACACCAATCGCTGAAGATCCGAACGGATGATGGAAGATCAGCTTCTAGGTGGAGTCTAGTAATAGACGCCGAGAGAAGAAGCTGAACCTACACCACATGCCAGAAGCATCAACGAGCTACATCAAATACTGGTTCCATGTTCACCACCACTCCCTTAACTCGAGACATAAGACAAGAGAACTATGTTAATATATGCAAGCAAGGAAGAAATATTAGTAAAAGACTAATTCATGCGAGCACTGACCTTGAGAACGGGACCATCATCATGTACCACATCAACAACAAAGCAAATAATTAGAAACATCAAACACATGACAATTAATATTACAAATGCATTGAAATGAATTGCTCACTTGAACTAGTTCGGTTTGCATCCTTGTTCACCAATGGAATCACCATCAATCCATCATCTCAACTCCCAAGACAAAACACAAAAACAAAGCCAAGTTAATACCGTTAAACATAGTTAAATTTATTAAAAATATATAATTATATAATCAATAATTAAGAATTAATTATATTTATTAAAATTATATAATCAATAATCAATAATTAAGAATTAATTATATTTATTAAAATTATATAATCAATAATTAAAACTTAATTATATTTATTAAAATTATATAATCTATAATTAAAATTAATTATATTTATTAAAACTATTTATTCTATAATTAAGAATTTATTATATTTATTAAAATTTAGAATTTAGAATTTAGAATTTATTATAAACATATTAAAATTAAATAATATTAATATCTTGAGGAGATCACCGACTCACCTTGGTTTGCATGTCGTCGGAGGACTCGTTGCCGGAAGAAAAGCGAGGCAGGAGGGGCTCGCCGCCGGAAGAGAAGGTGGGAGACTCAAGATCCGTCGCTCAAGATCCCGTCGGATGATGGAGAGTCGTCTTCTACAGTGGAAAGTGTTTCAAGATTCTTGTCACAGCTATCGAGAGAAGAAGACGACCCTACTCCACCGTCCGGAGTCCTTCGCGAGTAACAAGCCGCCGTCACCGGAGCTTCTGAAGTCGTCTTAGATCCATTCATCAGACGAGGCAGATCGTGGAGGAACGAACATGCATGCAGCAAAGGAGAAGCTCCGGTTGTGGATCTGAGAAGTACAAACCGATGAAGAAGATGAAGTTCCAGCTGTGGATCGAAGCCGATGAAGCTCCAGGAGAGCCCGTGAGCACTGTCGATGAAGAAACCGTGGCCGGGTCTGAATCTTCTTCTTGCGTTTAAACTGGAAAGTTACTGAGCGAATCGCAAACCTCTTCAGTTGGCTCAAAGAAGCTTAACCGAAGGAGATATAAGGCGAGTGGAAGACCGGAAGCATCATCGACCTTCAGACACGGTCACCAGAGCTCCTCGACACCCCGTCGTCTTCTTGTCGCACCCTATTTCACTCGTTTCTTCAGGTGGAGGCAGAAATTGAAAATGGGAAATTAGGGTTTACGGGACATGACAATACGGCAGGAACTCATTGGCCCATCCCACTTTCGGCCCATCCCACTTTGAAGCTTGTCCGCAAGTCCCGCAAATAAACGAGCCTACAGAACCTCTGCCCACACCCAGACCACTACAAGCCCAATCCCGCAAAGCCCGCGGTCCAAGCTCTCCATTGAGATCTCTACCTATGGTTCACCCCACGAGGAGCAGAAATTCCCTCAGTTCCAGCCGTTCAGCAGGAACTCCGTCATATCTCTTGCAAATGGTAAGAATCGACCCTTATTTCTCTGCCTCCATGTATTTGTTACACTCTTCCACCTCCAGTTCCTCCTCAGGAAAGTTATGACCTTCTCGCTAATTTCTAGAGGCATCTCCTTCACACCCCCTAAAAGGCAAAAGTCGAATCTCGTATGGGCTTATGTTGTCTCTTATGCCCCTAATTCATTAACTCCTTGTGAAAAGACGAAATCGTCCTCACCTCCACCATTCGATTTTGAATTAGGTTAGATTGGTTGGGTGGGTTCAGGCCGAGTTGAGAGTTGGTGGTTTGGTCTTCGGTTTCGGTTCGAGATATTTCATTTCGGTTCAGGGTTTGTATTGAATCGAATCAATATTATTGAAAAAAATAAAAAATTAGAAAGCATCAAGCAAATCGGGTTTCATTCCTCTCCGGCCTCCCCCCACCCTCCCCCCCTCCCCCCCGCTCATCCTCATCTACAATC
>JABAYD010039037.1:0-11714 GCA_014822095.1 Diplotaxis tenuifolia | reverse complement strand
ATCGTTGCACTACATGACGTATTTTGGATTAAGGAAATAGATAATGTTTCAATTCTGTTATTGTATCATTATTTCTTAAATTTTTGGTATAGTTTTAACATTTTATATTTTATAATATCACATTTTTTCGTAGTTTATACGGTTCTATCAAATGGGTCGGTTGGTGTGATTCCTGTTAGTAAGACAAACGACATCTAGGATTTTACGCAGTGGCGGATCTAGACTAATAGATGGGGGCACAATAATAAATATATTAAATAATATAAAATTAATAAAATAAATATATATTATAAATTATTCATCTAAAAAGCCATCCTTTACAAACTGTAACAAATAATAAATATATATTTGTAAAACATGATATATCCTATAAAATAGTTTTCATTTTCAAAAAAAATAGTTTATCATTTTAGTAATACAAATGTTATTAAGCACAAAAATAGATTGTTGCAGACAACTTTAATCAAAATATATATAGAAAAGTAGTCTTCAAATTAGTTTGATACATAACTTGAAAGAAATTCTAAAATATTAAATTAAAATGAATAAATTATTTTATTATTTGAATACAGTTAGTTTTATTCGTTTACTAGCATCAAATGTGAATGTCTACAATTTATATAGTAGAAGTAAATGTGCTTCATAAAAAATGAAATCTAAAATGAAAGTATTAAGAAAAGACAAAGAAAAAAAAAGTATGTTAACAAAGAAATAAATTGTTGAGAAAAAAATGAAAAGAAAAGGAATTATTAATAGTAAAACAAAATGGAAAATGTACTATTAATAACAAGAAAAAATGATACGGTTTGTATAATTAAATAACTTATTTAACATTGGGAGACAAATGACTTATTTAACACTGGGAGACAAATAACTTATTTAACTTATTTAACATTAAAATGATAAGGAACTCTGTAAGGCTGGTTTCACTAGGGACAACTTTACCAATTAGTCTACAAAATCAAAGCATCTCTAATTAACAAAATATATTTTATAAAGTAGTCGAGGTGCCCCGTTGCTACCACTGTAGTTACCTAACCAAAAGCACATTAAAAACTGTATAGAGGGTTTTGTGAAAATGGTCACCGTGTATCCAAGCTTCGAAAAGCTGAGATAATATTCTGAAGAATTTTAGTTAGCAATGTACATCCTGGTGATAGCAATAGATAACATTTAAAATATATATTAAAAATGAATTTAGCAAAAACTAAGGAAATATCTAGAAAAATATACTTTTTATTAGAAGATGAATAAAATATAATTTTTAAAAAGAATGAAAAGAATAAACAGTTCATAGGCTTGAACTTGAACTGTGTGAATCATTATTGAAATATTTGAAAAGAATGAAAAAAATAAACAGTTCATAAATACAATATTAACTTAATTTATATATATATAGCTACAATATAAACAGTTCATAAATACAATCATATTTATAACAATATATATAAAAATAATATGAAGAACGCAAATATCCAGCTAGATTAGGAAGAAAATATTTGAAATGTATAAGTAGTAGTCTAATACAAATCTGAATTTTCCCCTTTTAATTATCAGATTATGTTTTAAATCTTAAAATCTATAAAAGGAACTCAAAGATATAAAGCTATAAAGTTTTTACCAAAAATTAAATAAAATATATAACGCTATTAAGGAGAGCAATCATACTATTGATTGATTTACGGATCGGATCTTTGTGTACAAAGACACAATATATATTCTCATTTATTGTCTGTGTAATCTACAAAAGAAACTCAAAGTTATAAAGCTATCAAGTCTATGTGATTTATTGATTTGATAAAAAAAAAAGGTAATATATTTACAATACAATGAAGACGAATTGCAGGATTGGATTCATGAGCTTCCTATTGATTGCTTCAGTACTCATCGTTCTTACGGTTCCAGGTTATTCCGTCTATGAGTTGCATATCTATTTAATAGAAAACTACGCAAAATTTTATACTCCTTAGTACATACTTATCTCTCAGTATTCTTTATTTATTTATTTTGGTTTGGTTGAAATGTAGAAAAAGTTGAAGCCGAGCCACAATGCATTGGAATCTGTGGAATGATTCTTGACTGTGCGACTGCTTGCATCAGGATGGGATACCAAACTGGTCAATGCGTTGGCTGGAACAATGCGGATCACTGTTGCTGTGACCATTAGATGTTTTCATATCTGAAATGTATTGAAAATCATCAATAACAATTAATAAATTTCTGTGATTGCAACATATATACAAGCGTGTGAGTTGCTTACATTTAAGTTGGTTTCATGCATTCTTTAGTTAACTGCTTAGCTAACTAAAACCTACACATCCAAAATATACATATTAAGGTCTGAAAAGTCAAAAAGAAAATCTAAATATCAGTCAATGCACAAGTCGGAATAGAACAAGGCTTCGTACTGTTCAACTAGTAAACCGTATCATGGCTGATTTGTCTCATACAGTTTTTTATATTGAAGTAAACTGCTATGGACCATGTACGGTTATCGCGTTAAAGAGAAATGTGTATGAGGCCAATGTATAAAAATTAAAAGTAAATTTGTTATGTATTAGTAAAAGTAAAATAAAAAATAACACCTATATGCATTTTCAGTATAAAACTTATAAACTGAAGGTTTCAGGTTTCTTTACATTTATTAGTTATGTATAATAGTGAGGGGATCAAAGATCTCTTCAGATTTGAAATACATTCTTAAAAATCTGTCTGTCAATAAAAATTAATACAAGTCAGATTTAAAGCAAAAAATCGGAAGTAGCCATTGATTGGAAATAAAGTCATAAATAAAAATCGAATTAAAAAAATACAAGTTCTAATTGTTTTTTTCATCATTCTTGAAAACTCATGCAAGACTTTGAAACTGTTTTTTGTAATACGATTTAGCATGAATTTTCTCTGTTTCATAAAAATGACATTTAAAATTTATTTTTGCACACAGAATAAGAAAGTTGTTAAAACTTTTTTACTAAAAAACAAATTAAATTAACTAGTTCGAATCTGGTTGCAATAACATGATCGTTACCCAAACCAAACATCACATGACTCAAAAAGAGACCTTTCTTCTTCTTTAAAGCACATTTCCATCCTTGTCTTCATGAGTCATGAAATGCTATCTCATGTGCTTAGTGTCTCTTCAATGTTTCCTTCTTAATTAGTTCCACATGTCCCTACCACATTACCATTTCACTGTTGATTCCTTTTGAAGTAACCCACCAAGTACTGATCTTTCATTTAGTGCTTTTAAGACCCACTAGAAGCAAAGATAAACGACTAAATAAACAACTTTATATCAACGTAGGTGACAAGAATATTCATACAACTTTATATTACACTTGAGGGCGTTTAAATTATAGGCCTCCGCATCCAATAGGGAAGTGTTATATCGCATGAACCCCAAAAGTTAAAAATAAAGAAGAAAAAACGAGAGGCTGAGAGATTCGGTAAAAAACTTGTTTCTTCAAAATCAAGAAAATGGTTCTTCTTTTCTGATTATTTTATCTATTAACACCTGCGACCGGCTCTGCAGTTAAGAGCACCAGAGTAAGAGGTCATGGTGCCTACGAGTGACGATGATTTGGCTGACAAACTTGAAGCTCTGGCGTAGCCGGCTCCAGCTCCAGCTCCGGAACGTGTGAAAAATGCTCCGTTTAAGAAAAGATCTCCTTCTGATCTCCAGTTCCAGTGCTTCCATTTAGATTGTCCTGTGTACTCCCTCTTAGTCACCTGCCATTCACCAATCATCAATCTCATTGCAATCAGATCACTTGAAAAAGATCGAACCATACCTCCTTAGCAAATGGGTTTGCTGGGGCAAGAAATCGATTCCCCTGACTGTTGATGGTCGGGCCAGCACTACCACCAATGGCATACATCTCCCAGTGTGTGTAGTCGTTGTTTACTACATGGAAGTACCCATGCCTACACCTGCAAAGACCATAGATTTTTCTTTAGAGTCTACACAACTTCTCAAACTATATACAACTAGCAGAGCTTGAGGTTCTGTACCTTGGCATTCTCTGGATAAGACCCTCTCCAAAATGGTTGTAAGCAATTGTGACTTGCATCACTTTGTCCCTTGTGTATGAATCACTATGCCCCAACAACATAACCTAAACAACACGCAACCGTTACTAAAACCCTAATATTCAATTCCAATAAACCAATGTTTTTAAACCGAACCGAATAATTATTTGGATCACGGTTCAATATGGTTCGAGTGGGTCAAACCTGGTTTAATAATTTGGTTTGATATATAAATTGAAAAATTATGTTAATAAATATAATACATAATTAAAAATATAAATAAATATCAAATATAAAAAGTTGAAAATATAAACTAGTTTTTTTTTTTTTGTTTATATGGCTGGTTTATGGATATTTGGTGATTTTCATGGTTTTTATTCAGTTATATAGGTTTGAGATCTAATCTGACTAATCCATGGTCGAACCAGTTATTAGATCCAACCCGAATCGGTTCATGGTCGAAACTGGTCCAACCATGGGTTCGGTTAGGTTTTAAAAACAATGCAACAAGTAAACCTTAAAACATCCTAAAGTGCATATACCTCATTGTGGTGAGTGAAGAAATTATTCGAGACAGTAATCGCAGTGGAACTCATAACAGCATCCACAAGCCCATCAGCACAATTCGAAAGCGAGTTATGATCAATCCAAACATGACTCGACCCAAAGATCGAGATCGCGTCACCATCAGCCATCGACCTCCACCCATAATGCGAAGGAGAGCTTCTCACCATAGCGTTACCCGTAGGCTTACAATCATGTATATGAATCCCATGCACTATAATATTCGTCACGTACTGTATCGTCAAGCACGCGCCGTTCGCGATGTGTACGTTGACGCCACGACCATCGATAGTCTTGAAACTGTTCATGATCAGTTCTTGTTTTAATGTAATGACCATGTCACGCTTGAAGATGATCCAGAGCGGCTCGTTCTGGATCACGGCGTGACGGAGGGTTCCGGGCCTGGGGTTGACGGGGTCGTCGTCGTTAGGGTCGGTTACGACGTAGTAACGCCCGTCGCGGCCGCCGATGGCGTTGCGGCCGAAGCCGATGGAGCAGTCGGCGAGGCGTTTGCGGTGGAGCTGCCATTTGCGGTCGCAGCGCCAGCAGTCGTCGATGGGGTTGCCGGTGTTGCAGGAGAAGTAGCCTAGTCTTCGACGCTCTGTGCTGTTGCGAATGGCCCTGTATCATCCATCATCACCATTATGAAGTGGATTAGTGAAATTTATTTTTTTTTTTGAATTTTTCTACTTGAGAAAAGGTTAAAATATTTTTTTTTTTAAATCTCAGAAAATTATAAAATTCTGTAGGTATTCCTCTGTTTTTTTTGTCAATTAATTTTCTATGTTTTAAAATTTTGATTTTTAACAATTGTCTTGATATTAACATTCATAATTTGTATCAGTATTTGTACTTTTAGTAATTTATACTTCCAAATAAGATATAGTTCAATTGTGCTACTTTTGGGAGCTCAAATATTTTTGATTAATATAAAAGTAGCAAATGTATATCAGTAAACTAACCATCTTAAGAGTTTTATATAATAAAATGAAGAAATAGACTTGATGATATACACATACATTTAGTTGATATGTTTTTTTAAACAGATTTAGTTGGTATATTTAAAATATCTCACATAAGATCCTTTTTTTGTTTCAAATGTATTATATGGTTTGCTTAAAAGTCAGAATATTTCCAATGTAAAATGTTTTTAATTATTAGGACACAAAGTCATCAGAAATTCTCAATGAAAGAGAACTCCAGGAAGAGTAGAGATAAAAAAAAAAACATATATGGGTTTGGGTCCATAGTCCATGGTCCATGGTCCATGGTCCATGGTCCATGGTTGGGGGGTTAAATGATCTCATATAACTTGGATAGTTCTCAAGGATATATATGATTATTACTTAGCCTTTGTTGACCAAAAGTTTTATTGTACTGAAGATCAAAACAGGTAAAAAAAGTCTAATAGACGCACTAAGCTTTTCGTACGGTTGAACTAAGATATAGTCCATCAGTTTAAAGAAAAATACGTTAAAAAACAAAGAAAAAGAAAGACAACACATGACATGAAGTGTACGCGTCACTGCATGTGGCATGAGCATGTGCATGTTGCTGGCCAATCATTGTTGCAAAGATTAATATTGAAAAACATTTCACATGTTCTCTAGCCTGGACCAATGCTTCACTCAATAATACACACAACATTTTTCACTACCTAAAATATCACATCTCTTTGTAATATTTAGAAACTTATATATGATCAAAATGCATTATTGCCTTTTATGAAGAATCCACAATGGACTTGCATGTGAGTAGTATGAGAATAAGAAAAAGGTCACATGTATTGTGTATATGGGCATATATATATCGTAGTGATGAAAATGATCTGTATTCGTGGAATATATTTTTGTTTATAGAAAAACTCACATGTCCACCATGGCAGCTACTTCCTCTGGTTTCTCTACTGCATGTTCATGCCAGGTTTCATTCGACCTGTAAATCATATAATAAACAATCTAACAATTATATATTTAACATGATATATCATACTACAAAGTATCACTTATCTTCTGTTTCTTCACTATTGAAATAACTATACAATGTAATAAGCTAATATCATAGTGATAATCTATATGTTTGATTATGAGAGAATTTGACTATCTTTTTCACCGTTGACGATCATGTAATCAAAAGCTTAGTTGATTGGTTCCTATAATACGTAAAAATGTTGCTGCGGTGTGCTAGAAAATCTTCAATGGACATCTAACTAGTCAATGTACAAATAATAACGATTATGATGATGTTATATTAATAATTAAGTGATACCTGGATGAACTGACGCCAATAAACAACGTTGTTACAAGTAGTGCACAAGCAAAGAGGATAAGTTTTGTGACAGCCATTGTTATGACTGTGTTCTTGCTCTGTTCTGTCTCGTTGTCTCTGCTTGAAGCAGAGTTTTCTCTAGATAGAAAGAAAGGAAAAGGAATAGGAGAAGAAGCGTAGGAGAAAGGCCACGAGAGAGAAGTTATTATATAAGAAGGCTGCGTAGCTATTCCCATTATTTTATCTGGTATTTATTGGAAAAGAACAAATAAAATATAGAATCAATAAAGAAAATATCTAATAGTTAAACCATATAAAAGAATATATAGTTTTATATACAGCGATGTTATATATATTATCTTATGATTGCTATCTATCAATGGTTTTTTCATACAGCGATGTTATTCCCTTTCTCATACGTTTTCTTTTAGCTATATATTTAAATTACAGAGATTATGGATTATGAGCAAATAGAAATAAATGACTAGCATATCATTATCATATATGTATATGTGTAAATCTTTCAAACATATATCAGTTTTTTTCTTTCTCAAAACAATACAATTACATTGCACCAAAAAAACAATACAATTACAATTTGATATAGAGTTTATAATAATATATTAAAAATGACAATAGAAGGAAGGGAAATGGATTAGATTTCTAAAAGTTTCTTTTTATTTTTAGAAAATGGAAACACATGCGTAGGTGTACTTGGCACAAATGTAAGTGTTTAGTGAGATGCCAATAATGAGTTGGCCAACAACAGTATCATGTCATGTGATTGGTATTCCTCATCTTTCTTTCTCTCTAGCAAACTTATTGGATAATAATTTGTTAGAGACAATGAAAGGAAAAATACAAATTATAATTATAATCATATAAAGTTATAGACAGCTAATTAAACACAGTAGGTCTCATAGTGTCTGGATAAATTTTCCATCATCAGTTCAGCACATTGACTTTTCCCATGTGGCCATTGTACCTTATGGTCATTACAAAGGTAATCTACAATTTTTAACTGCTAATAATGGTATATAATTTTGCAATTATTAACTAATCATCGTTTGATTAGAGGGCAATCATTCTTGTTTTATACACTATAGGAAAACTATATAAATGTATTATATACACAAATATTATTCACTTGATCATGTATTCATGATTTGAACCTATGTTTCTGCACACCATTCCATATCAGTGACACTGAAACAAACCCACAAAGTTACACATCTTTGGAACTTTGTTTTCATTTTATGTCATATCAAAATTATATGTATCACATAAAAACATTAAATTACCAAGTACTTTACAATTTTTTTTTTCCTAAGTGAGTTGTTGTAAAAACCAAAACCAAGGAGCAAGAAAAATATAAAACGAACATACAAGAGGTAACAACAATGCACGAGAGTGAAGAGGAGATTCTTGGGGAGGGGTGGAGAGAAAGTTACGAACAGCCAAAGCATCTTCTGAACGATAGGAATCCAGATGATTCAGGGATAGGATCCGAAACAGTCTGTCTCGCGCTGGGAAGGTGTTTGAAGAAGGCCTTCACAGCTCCAGCCACACCATCCTCGTCCTTCATTGCCTTTGCTAGAGTCTCTGCACTGCTCTTCACCTGTCCCCAATGATACAAATATTCAGTTTCATTTGTAACTCTTAATAGCATTGGCATGATCATTTAAACCAAACCGTTATGCTTATAGACCAAGTCCGAACAAAGATGTGTTTGGTTTCTCAGAGAAGTATTTACCTTGTCGTCAAGCATGAAATTTATGGCATCTTCAAGCTTATGGAGTGAGAATTCGTCTACAGGGATTGGTGCAGGACCTACTCCTCTAGCGTGCACTCTTTCTCCCCAGAAAGGTTGGTCTCCAAAGAAAGGCACTATTGTAGTTGGGCACTGTGTGTTTAAGAAATAGCAAGACACCTTACTAAAGTCGCATCTCAAGAAGTAGATTTTTTTAGCTTACTCAAAATAAACTTACCGCTGCTTTAAGACCTGCAGCCGTTGTTCCAGCACCTCCATGATGAACCTGAAAGCAGAAGAGTAACATTTTCAAACTAAGTCCCTGTTAAAGATGAAACTCAGAAAGTACTAATCCCAAATAAGTAAAATGTGTGACTGTGTCTTAAGAATGGAATGAGAACACACACACAGAGAAGAACACACAATGCCAAACATCCTGGTCGGACTAAACTATGAGGAGTCAAGATTATTAAATACATACCACTGCCTTGCATCTTGGGAATAACCAGTCATGTGGGACATTATCCAACAAGTAAACAAAGTCTTTCGGTTCTTTCACTGTATAAAAGCCACATCAAGCATATATCATAAAAAAAACATACCAATGAAGCAAGCATGCAATTAAGGAAAGGTTGTACGGAATATAGAAAGAGTAGACCCTACAGTTTCCAAGGCCACCCCAGCCTTTGTTAATGATTCCTCTCTGTTTGGTTCTTTGAAGTGCTTCCACAATTATTTCAGTCATTGTCTCTGGTTCTTGGACAGGCTTTACCATAAAAAAAAACACAGAACGGTAAGAAACATTCTTTTCAATTTCGCATAAGACATTTAGCTACACAGTCATAGATAAAAGTTTGAGTGATAACAGGATCCTCTAGAAAATACTATTCAGGTGAAGAAAACTCACGAGACTACCAAAGCCGATGTAAATAGGTTTGTCACCAGCTTCTAGCCATTCCACAAGTTCTGCAGGAGGTTCATAGTTTGATGCAAGATCAAGGAAGCAGAATCCCACTACATCGATTTGTGGCCCCCAGTCTTAAACAAATTAAAAGTAACGATCTAAATTGCTATTTATAGAAACACCAAAAAAACATCATGATTTCATCAGTAGTAAGCTCACCTTTGGGCTTTGGAACTAGATGAGGACTCCACATATATCCATATGGAATATTAGAGCCAGAGCTTTGTGTTCCACTTAGATACGTAACAGGACGTAGCTTCAGTTTCTTCTTTCTAAGGTCATTTATCATGTCCCTTATTCCAAGCCAGATCAATGAATCGACAATTTGATATGAAAGCTGAAATTGCGTTATGTTAAACGCAGAAGTCAAGTTTTATAGGAAACCAATAGGACAATATCTGAGTAAACAAGTCTCACTCTGTATCCTGCTGGTTGTTTGACACGTGACAAAGGGTGTGGAAATTCACTGGTTGGCCTATATCATTGTTTAACAGCAGAAAGATAGTGAAGGATTCTGAACAAATGTTTGTAAAGTAACAGTCAATACAAGACTTACGTCCAAGGCATGGTGAAAAACACGTGAATCGGTATCCTTAGTGCTTCTGCCACATGGGTATGTCCTGCAACGGTGATTCCCAAGTTATAGTTACCATTCAAAAGTGAATCTATGATGAGTCAGGAAGCTAGGAAAACAATGCTTCACATCCAAAAGCTACTGAAACAAACCATATGCAGGAGGATTGGCGATGATTGCATCAGCTTTAAAGGAGATCCCAGAATCTGGATCAGGTTCTTTACATGCTGGAAGTAGAGAGTTTATGATGTCCTTCATTTGGTTTCGTTGAACTGGAATCTCTGATGGGCCTGATGGTAAAAACCCCTTGTTCTTAACCATATCTGCACACAAACATAGCAAGAAAACCAATAAATGAATTACTTGATAACTTTCAAAGCTACATATATAGATTTAAGTAACAAGGAATGTTTGGAAGATACATACACTCGGCAAGCACTTTTGGGTCTCCACCTAAAGGATAAAACTCCAAACCAGCAGTCAAAACAAACTCTTTGAAATTTGCATGAGTTGCAAGTCTAACTCTATGCCCATAGTCCTGCATAAAATAAAAGTTAAATAAAGTACTCAATGAACAATTCATGTTCAGAAATAAAGTTATAAGATATGTGCCAACCTGAAGCTTTTTGGCAATTGCAACAAAAGGCTGAACATCTCCACGTGTTCCAACAATAAGCATCACAATCTGCATAGGAGGGATATACTGAAGATCTACACCATCAATAGACTCATCAGGACAAACACCATTTTTGTAATCTTCACGGTCCACAGCAATAGGTTGTGGGATAGCATCTGCTGGAACTTCAAACTCAACAGTCCCATCATGTTTCACCGTAGCTATACGGTTCAGCAATTTCAGCTACAAGAAAAAAAACTACAACATTTAAATAAAACATTAAGTCTTTTGTAAAATTAACTAAAAATAGAAGTTAGTTTAGTACCTTCTTCCCAGCAGAGAGTCTGTCATCGAAAATCTTAGCGGCATCTTCGGCAAGAATATGAGTAGTAACTTTCTGTTGCTGCCTCTCGGTCTTTGATTTATCTAACCTAGGTTTTGACGCTGATGATGATGACTCAGCTTTATCACTACTCGAAGAACCTTCCACTGGCATTGTCCATACTCTAGCAAAGCTTTTATTGCCACCACCTGAAAAACCCCAAATCAACAAAACAACTTCAAAACCACTGTTCAAGAAAAGGTTAGGTACTAGGTAGGCACTTAGGCACAGCCTAAACCGATTTTTAAATCATATTTGCTAACTAAGCGGAGGACTAAACCGGTTTTTTAGAACATTGTTCAAAACTATCCAAAAAGGGAGTGGATCCAAAGAAAGGAATCAACTTTAAAGCCTATACTATTCTGACTTAGGGTTTAATTGCAGGGAGAAGCTAAAGATACCTGAAGATTCAGGAACAGTAGACTCTGGTTTGGTCTCAACTACTTCAGAGCCATTGATGACGACGCCACTACCAGTTCCGTCTTCAATCTCCTCGATTTTAACGGAAGCACGGTCAGAGCTTGAAGATGATGATGAAGAGGAAGACGAAGAAGCTCTGGCGAGTTT
>JABAYD010039007.1:0-21455 GCA_014822095.1 Diplotaxis tenuifolia | reverse complement strand
ATATATATATATATATATATATATATAATGATTTCAATATTATTATTTATATATATATTTTTTATATATAGAGAGAGGTATATATATTTCTTTATTATATATATTTTTTAATAATGTTTTTATATATATAGGGTTGCTTGACATGCAAGGCACATAACAATTTGAACTCTAATTATGAACCGATGAGTAAGGAATGAGTCAAAGTGTTTTCTATATGCAAACGTGTTTGTCATAACAAGAACAAGACATCAATACGGGTCAAGCAAGCAACATGTTAAGAGATTTCAAGGTCTCTTTCTATCAAAAATTTTATGAGGTTTCAAGGCCACTTGGTTTGCAAGACATCAATACGGTTTTTGAAACAGACGAGTTCACGGTTTTAACATTAATACTTAGCACACAAGCGGTCGATTATTACTGGATCATGATGCTATCAAATTATCAAGTTCTTGGTTTTTTTTAAAAAAATGAGCAAGCAGATTATAAAGCCAGATCCAAGCTAGCATCATATAGTCTTGGGTTTGAAGTTTAATTCGTCCAATCAAGCAAACAATGGTGGAGTTCGAGTTCTAATAAAACATGAATCAGACGCAAGTCATGAAATTATCAAGTGAATAAACAAGCCAAACGATTTGATACTAGTTCTCAAACAATGATCTCATGAAAATAAATAAACTATTAAGTTCTAAAACAAAACGAGTTTATGTTCTTAGACGATCAAGGCGATTCTATACAAGTTAATGAGCTCTCGGTTTTAAGACAAACATATAAGAACATACAAAGTGGTTCTTGTGAAAGAGAAAGACGAATCAATGAATCAACAAAATATTATGATCAAAGCGACATAAGAATGAGGTTTCAAGGCCTCTTTTATATTCCGGTTTCGATATCAAACAACTCTAAATATGTATGTTCAACATTCATTACATATGCTCCGCGGTTCTCAGTTCATAAATATGATCAATGTTCAAGCTCTAGTTCTATTTCAAGATCAAGCCGGTTTTAAGACAAAGTCAAGCCAAGTTCAAAGCTATCAAATTCGGTGAGTTCATGGTGATCAAGTTTAAAGCAATCAAAAACGGCTCATGTATGATTCAAGTTCTCGGTTTAAAGAAAGGATATGATCTCATGGAAAACAAACAAGCTCCTCATAATTCACGAGGACAGACAATCGAGTGGTTACAATGTTACAGGTTCTACACAAGTTCTATACAAGCTTCAAAACAATTGGTTGATCTAGTTCAAGTTCTAGCAATCATTAGTTCTATTCCAAGTTCAAAGCGGGTTACGTATGATGCAAGCGAGTGATGTTCAAGCGGTTTTAATCTTAGCGATCAAGTTCGAGATACAAGCTAACATGCAAAGTTCGAGTTCTAATCAAAGTGTAAGCTAACATGCTATCGGGTCAAGTGAACAAAACAAATGCAGGTTATAAGCTTCTCGGTTAAACAAGCAAAGCGGATTCGTGTATGTTTTCAAATTCACGGTTCAATGATGCTCTCAAGTTATCAAGTTCTAAATAAAAAAAAATTCATGCTCTTATCAAACGAATAAAACAGATTTAAGCTCGCGTTTTTAATCATGAAAAACGTTTCAGATCAAGATACTAAGTTATCATGCTCAAGTTTTAGGGTTCAAAGCAAACGAAATTAATGATTTCAAGACAAGTTCTATACGGTTCTTCAAGCAAAGTAAGTCAAGCTCATGTATAAACAAGACAAAGTGAACAACATACCATCTTATGTGTATAACTAAAACAAACGTCTCGGAACATGTTCTCGTTTTAAAACAATACGGGTATACTCTTAAGTTTCAGATTTTAAACAAGTGATCAATCAAACAAACATGTTCAAGCTTCTAGCTCACGGGTTCAGTTTCAACAAGCAAAGAAATCGATTCATGGATACAAGCTCTAAAGGTTTAAGTAATAAAACGATACGAGCGGATGAGCAAGACGATCTAATGAAACTACCAAATTCATAACAGATTCATGTAATATATAAGCTATTGGTTTCATCAAACAAAAACGATACAAATTTTAAGCTCTCGAGTTCTTGGTTTTAAGTAAACAATCAAAGCGGTTTTGAGTAATCAATCAAGCTCTCGGTTTTATGAAAACGATACGAAATCAAGCTCATGAATTTTAAAACAAGGTCTCGGGATTTTTTATGTGTATGTTGGCACCTTTCGGTTTCATGAGCCGTTTTAGATACGTTTAGGGTTTATAGTCTTAAGATTTATATTTTTAGGTTTATAGATCTTTTACTTAGCTTTGTTTGCGGGTTGAACGGACCACCAAGAGACTGAGAGAAGACCACGAACGGATCACCGGCGATCTTGGAGCTTCCGGCGAGGAGAGAGAGAGGGTAGTGCCGGTGTGTAGAGAGAGAGAGGGTAGCGCCGGTGTGTAGAGAGAGAGCTAGGGTTGTTTTGTTTTTAGCTAGAGTTGGCGGTCGTGCTGATAACCTGTTGTGGAAGGATCCTTTATTCTCATTATAACATCTCTATTTATACAATCGAATAGACCGTCATATAGAATAAAATAAACACTATCCTATAGATAAGGATAATAATAATAGGAATAGATAAACACTAGTCAACCATAAAAATTATCCTTAACAAATATGTTGTTTTATGATTTAAATTTTTAAAATAACAAAAATATTATAAAATAAATAATTTATAATTTATTTTGACTTTATCATGAAGTTTATACATAGATTATAATTTATTTTGACCTACCGCTGGTGTAAACATTTTGATCTACCGCCCGTATTTTCTTCTTCCTCCCCATTATCTTCTTCTGTATCACCCTTATGTGGGAGCTTGAGCATATTTGGTTCATAATCAGCTTGGTTTGTTGTAGACGACTAATCCCAAACTTTCTCTTCATCGAAATCATATGTCTACTCACCATCACTTTTCTGTGATTGAATCATAAAGTC
The DNA here is from genome assembly GCA_014822095.1 of Diplotaxis tenuifolia. NCBI lineage: Eukaryota > Viridiplantae > Streptophyta > Magnoliopsida > Brassicales > Brassicaceae > Diplotaxis > Diplotaxis tenuifolia. The sequence continues at coordinate 18,510 of JABAYD010039007.1, read as the reverse complement.
TATGTGCTTAGGAACTTGGCTCAGTTCCACTATTGATCACACTCTTTGATCTCTCATCTAACTTCTTCTAATGAGTCACACATATCTGTACGTGTGCCACACACCCGAATATCTTTAAGTATTTGATATTTGATTTTCTCGATGTGAGTCACTCGTATGGCATTTGATCATTCAAGGTTTTTGTAGGAACTCTGTTAATAAGGTAAGTTGAATCTCGTACAGTTTCTCCCCATAATTAGTTCGGCATCTTCAACATATTTCTTGTCATTCCCATTAAGATTTGTTTTTTTTTCTCCACGACACCGTTTTGTTGAAACGTGTAAAGTCAGTTAGATGCCTTTTCATTTTATCTCTTTACAGAATTGATTGAACTTAATTGAGATAAATTGTTATCTTCTAAGGTTTTAATGGTCGATCATAAGCTTTGTATACCCGCGTCTATCGGTGCATAAGTGTTTCCGCCTACTGCAATAAACCTGTTCTTGTTGGAGAATGTTTAAGTTACCTAGACCACCGGTTAATGCGGCTAGTCTCGTTTCCTTGCTTATCGTAGCAAACATAGGATCTAGTATTTCAAGACGCGTAGCTCGCCTCTGTGAGAGATGTTGATCACTTCGTTACCGCCAAAGATTAGCTTATTTGAAGAGTCACATGTAATATTGAAACTAGGATCTTCAGCGTAGTAACAACCTGGAGATGTGCCGAAAGGGTACTCGATTGAGATGTTGCCGCATTTAGTTTGGCAATTTTGAAAAGATTGGGTCTTGACTAGCTGTGTATACGAGAGAATGAAAACAACCACCAAGGACAGAATCTGCACCATGTTCATCTTCAGCCTCTTTTCTTTTTCTCTCTAACTTGTTTCTTTTTAAGGTTTTTCTTAAGTTTAATAAACCTCAATGTCTTGAGATGTTCTCTATGAATGCAGCTACACAAACAAGACCATGTCAATGTAACTCAAGGAGGACGTCAAAGTACTCCACATATTACCATATATTATCTCCCGACGTCTACGTTTGATTTAACAACGTGAACTCTTATATTTTGTAGTATTCAAAGATTACGATTGAATGTTTATAAGGACTCTTCAAATGTCAAGAAATGATAAATATTCAAACTATATATGCTCTAAATATTTTTAATGATTTTTGAGTAGAAATCAATTTGGTACTTTAAAAAGATTAGTGGACATTTGGTCAACCATTTGAACTGTCTTCGTCAATCTTCAAAATTTACTGTCTTTTCTTTGATATTTACCATTGCAAATTTACTCTGTGAAGACTCTGTTTCTTAAACAGGTACTTCCTCCTCAGAAATATTATGGACTTTCTCTTGAATCATAACTGTTTACTTTGAACAAGAAGCTGATGGAGTTTGTCTCGTATCATAACTACGCTTTGATAGACTTTTTGCATCACTAAGCCTGCTACAAATTTACATCTCAAGGTTCTTATTTGACATGTTTGTGAAGCAGAGAGCCAAAGCCGTTTACACAGAAGTTAAATTTGTTTCTAAATTGAAAAAAAAAAAAAAAATCCACGGTTTTGAAATAGAACATGAGACATACATTTGTTACATTCTGAACTTTGGACTAACATATCAAAACTAATACAGCAGAATGATGAATAACAGGTTGAGAAATTAAGCCAAAGCCATGGAGAACTGCTATATTGACCACTACCTTCATCATAGATGCAGCAACCACATGATCTCTCACATCAAAGTCTCGAGATCATTTCAAATCAAGCTTACAACAACATAAACGAGTCCATCATCAGAAAAAGTTATATACCAATCAAGAGAAGTGAAGACACAATCCTACTACAACTCAACACCAAATTCTCTCTGTTTCAACTCCAATCCCATCCTATCATTCTCAAGCTTCATCCTCTCATTCTCCATTCTCATTCTCTCTAGTTCTTGATCCCTTTTCTTACTAAACCTCTCCCACCTGAACCTCTGCTTCTCCAGTTCCAACAACTCCACTTGGATCTGAAGCTTCTGCTCTTCTAACTGCAGAGTCCTAGACTCAATCCACTGCTTCTGCATCAAAGCTGTTCTCTCACCATCTTCCCCACCTTGAGGTAAAGGCATTTGAGCCAAAGAGAGCTTATTACACTCCGGATGGTCAACATCTTCATGGCTATGACTCTGTCTAGCCTTCTTCAAAGGACCACCATGTGAAAAACCCTGATCCTCATACTCATCACCCTCATCCTCATCCTCATCATCAACATCCTCAACCTGATGATGACTCTCACCATCATCTCTGTTCCTAAGCGCAAGCTTAAGAGAACGCTGCAAAGCAAAGTCATGAGGCAAATGCAACCTATTCCCATTATGATAAGAACACATCTCCTCATAAAACAAATGCTTAGAACTCATAATCTTCCTAACATCATCCTTCTCCTTATCATTCAAGTACCCAATAGAATCCAAAAGCGCAGGATTCTCAACAACCTGACAAGAAGTCCCTCTCCCAAGCATATCGTTAAGCTTCTTATACCGTTTATTCAAATCATTGAACTTATCCTCACACTGCTGAGGCGAAACATGGTAACCTCTCTCAGACATAACCTTGGAAACAGACTTCCACTTTCCCTTTTTCTGTAAAGCAGCAAACTTTCTTCTACTGCCCGTGTCAAGACTCGAATCATCACCTATATAAGACACAGCGGTTATCAATAACTTCACCATCTTATCAGTCCACTTCACTCTTTGCCATGGAGACCCTTTGGTTGACTTTTCACCACCACCTTCCTCTTCATCGTCATCACTCACTGAGTTCTTCTCTCTTTCGGGTTTGTGTTGTTGCTCGGTGATGGGTATGTTGTTGTGATGATGATCACAGGTTTGAGCTGTGACCATGGTAAAGGGAAGACCTTCGTGAAGCGGTTGAGAGTTGGGGTTGTGATGATGATGATGATGAGCTCTCATGGAGGTTTGTACATCGAATCCTCCGTAGGAAGAAGCTCCACCACCGCGAACCACGCCGCCTTGAGGAAAGTTCCCATCCATTTTTCTGCTTTTTCCCTAAATCGAAGAGAGGAACAGATCACGAATAAAGGTTAAACCTTTATCTCGTTGGAGACTAAAGATCGAGATTTTAGTGGCGGAATCAAGTAGAGAGCGAATCAGGAAGTTAACTTACAGACAAAAGTTGGAACTTGCTTCGTCTTCTTCTTCTCCGGTCAGCTTCTCTGTCTCTCTCTCTCTACCTGGATGCCAAAAGCGAGCTCTTCTTTTTTTGTGTACAACTTTATTTTTGTTTTCAAGTCCAAACTTTTAGAAATATTTTATTTTAGCTCTATTATTATTTTTTGACTCTGAATTTTACTTTTCTTTAATTGAAATGACAAAAGTGATACCTTGTGATTGGATTTGGTGTTTGTGTAGTTGAATTCCACTTTCATGGCTCATCTCATCAAATTATCAATTATTTGAATGAATGAATTCAATTTTGATATAAACACACACCAAATTGTCTTCGATACAACTGATCATAATCGATTTTTTGGTAACTTAATCATAATCGATTGTTGGACAGGAGTATTATTCTCCATTCTATTCTATGATATCAGTTAGAGATACACAATTCGTTTTCAAAGCTAATCAATGACTACAATTTTTTTTTGTCAACTGATTACACTAATAAAAAGAATCAATCATTAAACTAATCAAGTAAATGGATCAAGTTGCAAATATAGGAATGAAAACCCGTTTTGAAGATATGTTCACTAATCAATATTCGATTATTGGTTTGATGAGAAATTTTATGATCTCGTTAATTAAGTTTATTTTACAAAATATTAAAAGAATTGAACATGTATGTGTGAAGTGAACCAGAAAAAGGATGTCTGAACTATGAAGCGAACCATTCTCGTGACGAAGAAATAATAATTAACAAAAGTATTTATAAGAAGACGACAAATGGTTTTCTCTCGAATTATTTGAATCTGACGTGGACCGGACTCAGCGTGTGATATTTCTGACGCAGCCGGAAGGTTCTCATCTGTGAATACGAGGATTTAAAAAGCGAGAGCATTTTTTATAAAGCAACTCAAATGTTTCATATGATTTTACTCTTTTCATATACATGAAACTAGTTGGAAATTTTGTACTTTTCATATAATCTAATGTTCATATGATTTACTCTTTGCATATTGTTATTTTTGTATGAAACTTTGTGTGGAACCTCTCCTCCCACTGATTTTACATCAGGGAAAATTCTTTTGAACATTTATAATAATCATGTATATAAATGTTATGTAACTGTAATCTCAAAAATAAATTATACAGAAATTGGTGCCAATGCACCCAAAAACACATATACCTAGCGATACCCTTGTCTTCTGCAATCTATTTTGCCTGACCCTTTTGCTCCTATCAGCTATATCTCCTACGACCTCCAAACACTGATTGCGTGTTAGAGTTCTCCTACCTTACCATTGGATAATACGTTGGTTCATTTATTTCCAGAGAGAAACAAAACAGTCTCAATTTTCTCTACCCGTTTCATTTCTCAGCATCGAAGGATGTATTTATTCGTGTTTACCCAACCACCGCTTTTTAATTTTCTTTCTTTTTCAATTTCTTGTTAACTCATTTTCCATCTATTTTTCCTCTCAATACATCTAGTCCTAGGATCACCCGAACCCCAAATCCCTAATTCATCACTTCTAATTTCTCAATAAACCTCACAGATGAACGAAATACCACTTCCTTGACGAATGTTCGCCGTAGGTGAAAAACTGTGTGGCGAGCATATCAACTCGTATCACAAAACCAAGAAGACAGAGTCGATTCTCGATGCTTTAACTAGAGGAGTTGGAGTTTATGCAGAATTTGAATTCCAACAAAGTTTTTGCTATTGACGAGTGTTAGACTCTGCAAAGTTATTTAGAACATTGGTTTATAACCAATAAGTTGTTTGTTGAAGTCTCATTTTGCGTGTTAACTTGTCTTATTACGGCTATTAAGTAGCTTGTCTTCAGAACCATAACTAGATAACTCAGTCGTTGTTTGTTACCTTTATAGTTGTCGGCTAACTATGTTTTTAATGTTAAAATAGTTAACATGTACCATACATCTTTGTCTCTTTTGTTGCTTGTTAACTTTAGACTTTTCCGCTAACTCGTTCAACGTCGACCAAAGAATATGTTATTTGTTTTATACTAATTTATCTATTTACGAGAAGCTTAATTTATCTCCTTATTACAGGTGCCAGTAAAGTTCATTATTGATGAGTCGAATGAAAAATGGTCATCTGAAGCAGATTTTGATCGTCCGTGAGATTTAAATGACAAACAATCTACTCATCAGTTAATACTTTAATTACCAGCTACCATATATAGGTGGACATGTTCTTATTCTAGACATGATATCATACTGATATACATAACTGCTAAATCATTCACTTATCAAATAACATCTTCATTAAAACCTAACAATCCTTGCGAGAGGCATTATTTGTATATGGGTTAGAGTATCTGATAAACTGTAACTTTCTTTCCAAATTGATAATTCACTACCAAATCAAATAAAAAATTATTAATTTACTGATAAGTATGTTCCATGCATGTTTGTTTACACAAAGAACTCGGTGTTTTTAATCACATATATATATTATTGTTCATAACTGATAACTCATCATTTTATCAGATAATATTTTAATTATCAACTAACATATATAGATATTGTGTTTCCACCTTCTATATCCTAATATACACCATACGTGGCAGTGAGGGTGGGATTGCTGATTGTCCTCGGCAACGACAAGGCTTTGGCTGGCTACAATGGAGCCACCGTGGCTACGATGGAGCCACCGTGGCTACAATGGAGCCACCGTATCGTATATCTATGATTGGTGGCATGCATATACAATGCTTTTTCTATAAACCGCATTACCCTTATCAGTTAAGTTTTTCGTTACTTGATAAGTCTTGACAATAACAGCTACAAATAAAATTATAATCAACAAACTTTTTAGCAACTAGACCTTTTGGTTAGACACTACAACGCTTTACTTCTTCAACACCAAAAGCATTATCACCTTTATCTTTTCTTCTTTATCATAGCAATCTTTAGCAATTCCTTGATTCCAAAAACCCGTTTTCTATATGAAAATTTTACATTACATATTTGAAAAGATCAAAACTTATGATTTGACCTTATTGTTAATTCCATTAAAAATCAAAAGCAAACTTGTTCATTATTGTTGAACATTCCTAGTGTTGTGAAAAATAGAAGATGAAGCAAGACAAGAAGAGTGGAGAGAACGAAGGAGACTTACACTTTCTCCTCCTCTTTTCACCTTCCTCGTTGTGCTTCGCCCTGATTCCATCTCATAAAACCCACAAAGTTCTCATTTTCACTGGAGATACATAATCAAAATCCTTAATATTTTAATTTCAAATTAGAAAATTCTGAGGATACAAAGTTTCTGGGAAAATTGAATGTAGCTAAATGTAATATTTAATTTATCAAAAACAAATGCTTTTAGATGGTTTGAGTTATTGAAGAAGGAGACAAGGATAAAGACTTTTATGGAAAGCGTGGGGTTTGAAGAGGAAACATGTGGTGGAGAAGCCCATAACCTGCACATCTACAACCTCGAACACAGATCCACGAATCTGACATGCTTTTTCGTTCATCTGTTGCGTCAGAGTACGATGCCCAACAGATTGCAGTCAAGAATGGTGTTTTCGGCATCACAATACCTAAAGTGTATGAGCTGGACCAATTCTTTCCTTTCATGACGGTTTACTAATATAAGCCTCTTTTAGAGGTATCTAGGTTAGAGCATCTCCATCAATGAACTCCCTTTGAGTTCATGTTTTCAATATTTTATTATTAATTTTTTTTTATTTTTTTTATTTATAAAAAAATAAGAACAATTGCGGACCGTCACGTGTCGTGTGGTCCGCGCTACAGTGATGAACTGGGTTTACTGAGAGGGCTTCCAAGGGACGTGTTCATCACTATTCCTTATTTTAATTTTTTTTTTTGAAATACGTGTGAACCCCATCTGAACATTTGACGGGGTGCTCTTAAAGTTTCTAAATTATAAACTATCTTTTAATTTCTCCAAACATTTAAAAATCTGAAGGTTCAAATTTTGAAGTCTAGCTAGAGATGCTCTTGTCTAGTTTTTTGAATAGTTAGAAAGAAAAACATATTGGGCCCAAATTCAATAGTTTAAAGCCCAATGAAAAAATTTCTTTACGCGAGCCCGAAACATCTTTTTAGTAGGAATCAACGGTGGTGATTGTGTGAGCTCGCAGAAACATCGGCGGTGACTGTTCTATTCTTCTTCTTCTTCGCAGTTTCAAAACCCTCCGAGAAAGTTTTGAGATCAGAATGTCCGCCGAGGAAGACACCACCGTTAGGGAACCACTGGATCTGATTCGATTGAGTATTGAAGAGAGAATCTACGTCAAGCTCCGATCCGATCGTGAACTCCGCGGCAAGCTTCACGTTCGTTTTTGTTGATTTTACTGTTAAACTTTACAAAGGTTCCAAAGATGCTCACTAAGTTCTATCTTTTTGGTTGTCTTGTAGGCTTTTGATCAGCACTTGAATATGATTCTGGGTGATGTCGAAGAGGTTATCACGACTGTAGAAATCGACGACGAGACTTACGAAGAGATTGTTCGTGTATGTCATTAAACTAAGAGTTTATTATTAATCCGTTATTATGCTTGTGGATTTGATAGTATGAGTGTTGCTGTTCAGTATAGTAATACGTTTTGGTTCATAGGATTAAAGCGTTTAATGGTATGCATTGCCTTAGTTTTAGTTTTAAGTTTAAGCTGAGATTCATTCACAAGTCATAATGCTGGTTACATAAGGTGTTCATGTGTTAGCTTTCTAGTAAGACTAGTGTTACTATTACTTTGTTCTTCGATTCAAAAACGACATGATGTGTATGGATTTGTTTAACTGTGTAATCATATTGACCTTCCTGTTGATGGCACTTGCTTCGTTTTGTTGTTCTTGTTGTCAGACATCGAAACGAAAGATTCCGTTTCTATTTGTGAGAGGAGATGGAGTGATCTTGGTGTCGCCGCCTTTGAGGACTACTTGAGTTCGGCTTCAAATACAATCTTCTTGTTGTGTATTGGGTGAGATCTGAGTTCTCAAATCTGGAGCTATCTTTTTTTTTTAATGCCTCCTTCTTAGCTTCTGGTTTGTATTCGTGTGTTTAGTCTTTCAACGATTTTAACTGAATGTTGCTGAGATATCTTATTTGAAACCCTTGTTAAGTGGTGTTGCAAACAAGATTGAAAGATACGGTGTTAGTTGTAAACATTTACATATACAGCGAAAAGGAGAAACCGGTGTATAATCAATTAGCAACAAAGAGAGTTATGAGTATCATAATTACCAACACGCTTCTGGGTTATAGTAACAGTGTAGCAATGCAGAGAGAGGATATAGATAGTCTTATTCTCGTCTGGGTATGGCGCCAACCGTAGAACCAGCTATTTGTGCCTCTCTGTAGTTTCTGCTCCGAGAATCCATAGATGCTCTGGAAGTTGAGTAGGCAGATTTAGCTACTGGCGGTGGCATTGAATCTAACTAGCTGATATCAACACTGTTCAAACGGGTCTTCTCTAACTCCAATTGAAGCATTTCGCTTGTTCACTGCTGCGCAAGAGCCGATAGCACCAGTAATAACGTAGAAGTGAACCGCTTTTAGCTGAATTCCTGGTATAATATCGAGTGGTTTTTTAAGGAGAGATAGGCTTACAAGGAGATCATTATCAGGAGATAGAGACGATTGTTGGTCATCTGAAATTGCATCCTCGCTTCCACGTGTTGGCTTCCGTTGATGCCCTCACGGTATGCTCTCGACTTTCTCGCTAATGCTCTCTATAGATTTCTCCAACACAGCTCCTTGCAGAGACTCTACCCTCAAGTATGTTTTCAGTATAGTCTCGAAACTCGAGCTGCGTTATCAACTGGGGAAAACAGATAAGTTACAAGTATCAAAAAGATAAGTATCGTAACTTACTCAACTGTCACCCATTCGCTAGAATATAGTTGAGAAGACGCAACAAGTTTACCTCAAGCATCAGTTGGCAGAAACCATTAGCGTCTATTAAGCTCAGGTCGATCAGACCAAAGTGCCAAGTTTTTTTTTACAGGAGATGATTTAGCATAGCAAATACCTGAGGTTATAGTTCTCAGAATAAAATTAACGGGTCAAACTAACTCTCTTTGTACAATGAAGCAATGACATTACAGCCATAGGTACATATATATATATATATACTGCAAACTAACTCATGTTTTTATTTATTTGTTTTTTTAAGAAAAGGGGCTCAGGGGAGTGTGAAACGTTGTCGTTTCGGCTATCTAACCTAAACCCCAACCAAATCCAGAGCTTCTACTTTCCGGCGAGTTTGTTACTGCAAGTTCGAGGTTCTTAGAGACTCCGAGAAGAGGCGGCTTATTCTCAGTGATTAGGGTTTCATGTCGAGCTTCTTCCATTGCAGACGGGTTTGTCTAATTTCTTTTCTCCAGAAAACCGTCAGAGAATCTGCGTTGAACCCTCCCTCTGTTCTTCACACTGTCAATCTAGGGTTTTTGATTAATAGAAGAACATTATGTTCAGTATCAGAAGTGAAACCAGATCATGTCCCGAACCAAAACCCTTGTCTGAAATCTTTTACAGTATCGTACCTCGTGAACTCCTGTGGACTGTCTTTAGAATCGGCCAAATCAAATTCCAGATTCGTCAATTTAGCTTCTCCCAAGAAACCAGACTCTGTCCAAGGATTCTCCACCAACCAAATCACCAGCGTCATCAAATCATTCCCTCGCGTCCTCTCCCTTAGCCCCGAAGACATTCTCTTACCAAAACTCATGTTTTTCAACTCCATCGGCTTCTCAAACTCCGACACCGCGAAACTAATCTCTTCTTGCCCTAAAACACTCTCCTTTAGCTTACACAAAAGACTCATCCCTTACTATGATTCACTCAAGACCATACTCGTAGAAGAAGAAAACATCGTCAAGTGTCTCAAGCGCGGGTACAGATGTTTCTCTCTAGGCATCGCACGGACCTTATCTCACAGACTACTCGTTTGTAAGGAGCTTGGAGTTCCGGAGAAGAGCATCAAGTGGCTGGTTCAATCATCTCCCTACACGTTCTTCTCTCCCGAGAAGAAATTCAACGAGGTCTTGAAGAGAGTTCGTGGCTACGGGTTTGACCCGAAGAAGGCGGGTTTTGTTCACGCGATGGTGGCTTTTGATCGGACGAGTGAGTCGACCATGGAGAGGAAGTTGAAGCTGTACCAACGGTTTGGTTGGTCTGAAGAAGATTTTGTTAAGGCGGTTATGAGGTACCCGAACTGTACGACCGTTTCTGATGAGAAGATAGTGTATACGATGGAGTATTTAGTGAACGAGATTGGTTTGGAGGCGAAAGATATTGTCGCGAGACCGGTTGTGTTGGGGCTGAGTATGGAGAAGAGGATTAAACCGAGGAGTCGGGTGATTTCTTTGCTTGTTTCTGACGGACTTGTGGAGAAAGATGATGTGAATTATTTTACTATGTTGAAGATGAAAAGCTCAGAGTTTGTGGATAAGTTTGTGGTTAAACATCAGAAGGAGATGCCGGAACTTATGCAAACTCTTACGAGTAATGGTTGAACTCAAATTATTTTTGTGAGTTTGTTTGATTGAAGAAGTGAGAACAGAACATAAGTTATTAACTGATATTGGTTGTGTACTATTGTGGCTGATGTTTTCTTGTTCATGGTTTGATGAATGTTGCGACATTTATGTGCTATAGCCAACAAGTTATGCGCACAATGAAACGTGACATTTAAAAGGTTTGTTTACCTATTTAAAAAGAAGAATCATAAAAGACAGTGAGAACAGAACATAACTTGTGTTCTCAATATTGCTTTTCTTTATGGGTAAATCGGTTTGATTCCGTTTGTTTTGTATCTGGAGATATATATCTATGTTTCTATTACCTTTTCAGAAAATAATGCCACATGTTTCATTTTCCTTTTTACAAGGATCTGTGGGTTTAACACGCGATCTCGTGCCAAAAGCTGTGCATGAAATTTAGCTTTACAAATCGTAATAATACATTATATAAGACGACAACTGTTCCAAAAGTAGTTCTTTTAAAAAAAATGGAGATCGTTGATTCTTCATGACAAGCATTTTTTTTTGCATCAAACGGTTGACGTATTACTCAATCTTAAGTTGGTCAAGTAGCCGGTCCGAAATAGAACAATCAACCCACATAAATTTCCGATAGAAAAATCTAGCAGTTTTATCTAATGAATCGGAAACCCCAATTTTGTGTTATAGGAACAACCAACATACATAACGAGCCTTTTGCGGTCGAAGACGATCAAACTTATGTTATGGGTATGTGGTGTTTATATTTTGCTCCTTGGAACGGAATTCATTAGTAATTTTAGTATTAAGAGTTCAAAATTGAAAATATATCCACAAACCACATTATTTTCTTAACGTAATATGGATAAATATAACAAGGCTTAAGTAGTTGGTAATATATAGTTCAATTTCTACGGGTTTTAACTACCAAAAATTCAGCTGTATTTGGGAAGATCAATTAGTCAGTTTTGGTAAATTTCGTTACATATTTTTATATTTAAGTAATAAATTTCAAATTTTAATATTTGTTTGATGTCGTTTGCATCTAATATATATATTAAATTTATTACTTTTGCTTTCTTCCATAAACTTACGGTTATCCATAATTTTAGAATAAAATCACATCGGATAGATGGAAGAAAATTTTACGAAAATCTTAAAGTGTATTGATGATTAGAGCTGCAGGTGTTACACTCAACGAGCCATTTATTACTAAATGCTATTGGACAGATTTATATAACATATTTTCTTACATAAATCTAACAACCAATTCACAAATCCATATCCCAAAGTTTATTCTCACATGAAAAATATATCCCAAAGTTTCTTGCATGAAAAAGCAAAAAAAAAAAAAACGTAACCGCTTAAATGATGTTGCATGAATCATGAAGAAGTGTTCGATCACGTATGTAAAGCACACACAAACTATGACATACCATGTGATCCAACAAGCCTGGTCAAACCATACGTAACCGCCATAGCTAACCATCCACCAATCAAAACCCTAGCCGACGACTTAACCACCGGTGCTTTCCCCAAAACCGCTCCTAACCACCCAAACATAACCAAAGCCAACGTCACCGCCGCCACAATCACTCCAATCCTCACTTTATACGTTTTCACAAACGCAGCCGCCAATAAAGGCACAACCGCTCCTATAGAAAACGCTAACGCAGACGCAGAAGCCGCTCGTATAGGGCTTGGTAGGTTTTCTTTGTCGACCTCTCCTCCGTTATCTCTCTTCATTTGAGCCACCTCTATGTCGTACTGAGAGTAAACGGAGACAAACTCTCCGATCGCCATGCTACAAGCTCCGGCAACTAAACCGGCGAAACCGGTTAACATCATGGTTTTAACGTCTGGTTTAATCGAACCGACACCCAACATAAGCGAAGCGGTCGTGACAAGACCATCGTTGGCACCAAGCACGGCAGCTCGTAGCCATTGAGCTCGTTTTGAGTAATCAAAAGCCTTTTCTTGATCTTTCTCCACGTCTAGATTGGATCTGTTGTTCACGTTAAGGGACTCCATAGTTAAATCTTTTGATTTGGTTTTTATTTTCTTTTGTATATTGAAATGAGAAAGATAGAGAATGTTTGATGAAGTGTGGAAGACACACGCCTAGATGGGTTCTATTTATGGAGAGGTTTTGTGTACAAACTTTAATTATTTTTATTAAAGAAATTATGTGCTGGAGTAGAGTCGACGATTAATGTATGTGGACCATCCTCACCACTAATAGAAATACATCTAACTATATTCGATCAAATGTGGACTGAATATCAACCGCCAACTGTTTCATCTTATTACTGAATTTGTTTTCCTTAATTACTAATATGTTTTTTTTTTACCAAAACATAATGTTTGACCACTACATATATGTGGAAGAGCAGTATCACTGATTCACCAGTAAGGAAATAATTTTACAACTGGATACATTTTGACTAGTCAGTAACACCCGCCTGTTTAATTTACTCGTGTAATCAATAATTTTCCAAACTTGATTTAACTTGCCATTTAACAAAAGAAACAAAGTTTTATCTAACTACTTTGTTTGAATACTTACACAAACTTGATTACACAATTTTCGTCTGACTTGTACACCGACGAAAATTGTGTAAGTATTCAAATAGAAAATGATGCTTTCAAAATATGTGTGTCTTACATAAATTTATAATGATACTTTAAACTTTTACGATTTATATGCTTATTCTCACCGTCTTGCATGGTGTGCATAGGCATCAATGTTAAAGCCACCGTAAAATGATGAGTTGAAGCGGTGCAAGTAATTAAACACCTTAGCATTATATATTTGTTATATATGTCATTTTTCAAAAAAGCTTAGGAATTTTCGCAAAGTTTTAATCGTTTTTACACTATAGTTACATGTTCGAAACGAACAAATGGAGTTTAGAAAGAGAATTAAAGTGGATTTCCGCGTAAGCGCGATCGGCAAAGTTAAAGCATACAGATCGATGCGAGGTATCAATATACCCAAAATTGATTTCGCTTAAAACTGATTTAAAGGAAAATTTATAATTTTCTATCCATTTATAATTTTCCACCCAAAACATAATATATATACACGATTGAAACATAACGGGAAAGGTGGAAATAAATGTGAAACGCACACATTTTTCTTTTCTTTTTTTTTGTTGGGGGGGGGGGGATCTATTTCATTCATGGACGGGCGAAAGTAAATAAACAATCCGAGTAAGAGTGTAAGGCAGAAAGGGTTACACACCTACAATATGAAGCTGTTCTATCGTCTTCATGATTTAAAGCCATGCAAATGTCTTCTTGAGGAAAAAAAAGATACAAAATAAAGTAAAAATGAAATATCTCAAACAATGACCAAGTGGTCTACAAAGTCTGTTGCCCACAGTTAAGTTTGTTATAGTTATAATGATATAGTTCTTGACTTCTTATATACTACCAATTTACCACATTACTACATTATTTTGACTCGAAACACCATATTCAAATTTGGAAAATTATTAATTTAATTTATTTCCTAATATCAACTGAGAATTAATGACTGATAGTTATTTCATTTTTGTGACTAATTTAAGTGAACAAATTTATAAAAGTTTTAAATCTTCTCATCTTTTAGTAAATAAAAACTAATGCGAAATTGTTTCCTTCATCGTTCTTATATTCCTATTTTTTTTCTGGTTTAAGGTTTAAAAGCACCTCAAATAAAAAATCTCAATTTTAAATCCTCAAAATACATATTGATGTATATCTAAATATTAATATTTAATTTTAGAATTCTCAATTTTACGGAAAACTTAATCTAAAGTATAATAATGGAGAAATTTTGGGTTGAGTTTTCCGTAAAATTGAAAACTATGCAACAAATCGAGAACTTTAGACTAAGAATGTTCTATCAAAGATGTTCTCAGAAACAAATATATTAAAAATAGGATTAGTTGTCAGCTGATTCATTTTCACTTTTTTCTCCTTTTTTTTACTACACGAAAATGTGAAGGCGTTATTCCTATAAAGCGAAAGTAAAACAACTCTCCCATTCTTTTACTTTCTGTTTCTTTTTGATGGTTGAACACACTTTTGTTGTCGACAAAGAATGAACCTATTCAATCACACACACAGTTTTTGTTATTCACTGAATTTTCAGTGTTTGACCAACTCCCAAAAACTCCATAAGCTTATACTGTTAGAAATATAGTATTTTATTAATTTATAGAAATATATTTTTAAATTTTTTAATATATTATCATATTTTTAAAATAAGAAAATGGTTGATTTTGACATATGTACAATAACTAAATTCTAAAATTTAATTTCGTATTGTTCTATTATATTATTTAGTGTATATGAAATATATTTTATAGAATTTAATATGGTTTTATATATAATACTACTAAATATTATCAAAATATATTGAATTATTAAGAAAATCTATAAATAGTTTAAGATTTTAATGAAACTATAGATTTCTATAATTTTGTAAAAGAATTATTATCTTATCACTTCTGTCATATTTTGAATCGGCCCAACTCGGAACCGGAGAAATTTATAAATTTATGGTATTTGTTAATTTATTGAATATTAATATATATAAATTTGACTGTATTTGATTACGACTGTTTGATAATTGTAATAATTAACAATCTATATTTTATGTTATTTAATAAAAAGGGGTTCATTAGGAATTAATCAAATGGATTAATAAATATTGGATTTTCCCTTATTATATACTGCACCACTACTTACTGACAAACACATAATGGACAATTAAAATATTAAACAGTATAATCCAACTGGCTTATTTATATGAAGGGGATCAAATTTGGATTAGATGCCTTTCACACTATAGATTCTTCGACCGGTCAATTAGAGCCGTATGCAAATGAAAATCATAAACAGCAAATAGTAGATGATATGAAAGTTGTTTTTTCTTGACATATATAAATAAAAATAGTTGGATTGCTGAATTGGATAGCACTAACCAATAAGTTTTTCTAAGTATTATAGGGTAAAATGATAGAAAGAGTTGGATATATGATAAATAAAGAGGGACGAGTGTGGTTGCCACACGAAGAGCACCATACTTCACCATCATTATCACTTGTTTAACGAACACATACAAATCTACGTATTATGAGACTGTATATGTAAAGTTACAAAAAATGATACTGTATATGTGTGCATGCATACGTAGTTGCCGACGTACATAAATGCCATCACGTTTTAACTCTCGCGAATATTAAATTTTGTATACGGCCTTGGTTAAATGGCATTTGTATTCTGTTTTGAAAATTCTGATACTAAAACATAATGCGAACATTTACGGATCCTAATGTAGTGAATATAAATGTAGTTGTGCATGCCTTTTATACCGATAATGATGGATATACATATGAATTTCAACTTTACTAACGTGGTCGGAGTCCTAGTCCTACTCATGGAACGCTGAATCACATATATCAGAATATATTTTGTTACTAATTAGTACGACACTATTTTCTTTTCACTAACTTGCATTAGGTCAATTTGCGTAGCATATATTATGAGTGTTGGATAGATAAATTTTCTTGTAGGCTGAAAATAAAGGGTTTTGTGCAAATCAGTTGATATAACAAACACTCTGTTTAAGTCTAGAATACAATTATCACAATCCTTGCCTACCATCACTTTATATAGACAGAAACTGTATAAACTTAACTGGGCCAATTACCAGTGAGCTTAATATTTATGGGCCGAACTTATGAGGGATAGGGGGATCGATGATAAACGAACATTCATTCCCAAAGGATTGACCCAGTTGGAATGGGGAAAAGTGCATAATCATACCTAAACAATTTCAATCGTGTCGAATATAATCGAATTAACAGTTAGTGTCAAATACGACCTGAATTACGTTATATTTCAAAAAACTTACCTGAAATTTCTAAATAGTGTGTAAACCTACATTGACCGTAACAGACGTTACTCAACAGTTAAAATGATAAAACGCCGTCGTTTTGATTTCATTATTTTTTTAAAAAAATATGTGCATTCCAGGATTCGAACACGTGCCTCGTCACTCTTTAAAACAGACACATTTACCACTAGACTAAAGTAACTTATTAAATAATACTAAGTAATATGTAACTATATGTGGTACTATATTTTATCATCTTCTCTAATTAAAACTTTGGTTATTATTATATTTTTGATTTTTTTTTTTATTATTCTATCTTTAATAAAATTATTTATACTAAAATATAAATAATAAAATACTTATACAAAATTAAATATATCTCATGTTTTGCAACTATTTACAAAATGTTCATATATGAATTATTTTAAAAATTCAAAACTTGAATGGTAATTTCTTTTATTTTGGAAAAATATATTCAACTTATATTATTTTATTATTTTGATAAACAAAATAAATTATCATTCAAGTTTAAAATTTTAAAATAATTTATATATGGACATTTTTAAGTAGTTGCAAAAGATAATTATATTTAATTTTGTATAATTATAAATATTTATTATTTATATTTTAGTATATATAAGTTTATTAAATGTATGGTAGCATATATAATTGCTTTAGCCTAGTGGTTGATGTGTTTGTTTTAAAGAGTGATAAGTCATGAGTTCAAATCCCTATATATGCATACTTTTTAAAAAAATTAATGGAATCAAAACTACGCCGTTTTATCATTTTAACGGTTGACTAAATCTGTTACAGTCAATGTAGGTGTATGCACGTTTTAAAAAGTTAGGGTAGTTTTTTTAATTATAATGTAATTCATGTTGTATTTGGTACTGACTATTAGTTCGGGTTGTATTTGACACGATTGAAATTGTTTGGGTAGTAATATGCATTTTTCCATTGAATGAGATAATAATGGTCACCTTAAAATAAAGAATACATAAAAATCTAAGTTGACAAGTCTTCAATATAATTGAGAGACTGAATACATTTAAGCACCCTTCTTAATTTCGGCTTGCAATGAGCCATGATTGTGTTGAGTCTACGGACACATTTGCGCAGTCAAAATGGACACAGCCAGGAAGAAGCAATACTCTAATGATATCTTTATTTGGAAATAATTAACAAAACATTTACATAAATACAACCCGATTCTCTATACCGGCAGGAAATGATTATTATTTACTGGAAAGTTTATGAAAGGCAGGCACGAAAATGAGAAGTCTTTTTTTTTCTTTTGAATTTTCCAATGGATTAATTGATTGAAATATTTTAAAGCTTAGAAACCATTTTTTTAAATTGGTAGCTGATCCACTGTTTAGATATATTTATTTGTGAAATTGAAGATAATTCAAAGTAAAAAATGCAGAGAAATATATAAGGGCAATTGTCCAAAATAACACCTTTAAAGTTTTTTGTCCCAAAATTAGATCTTTAAAATGAAAGTCACAAATGTAGTTTTCATTAATAGGTCAAATGACATTACTGTCTTTGTTTAATATTAAACAAAAAAAGAACATAATGATAGGAAAAAAATTGGCTCATCTCTCTCGACGTCAAATCCGTTCGTTATCATCTCCGGCGTCTCCGGCGAATTCTCACTTCCGGCGAAAAGGAAGAAAAAACCTTGGGACTCTATCTCTCTTGACGCCGTTGAAGCCAGATTCGAATCCGATTTGTTTTTCCGCCATAACTGACGGCTTCAAGCTCCCTGGTTTCGACCAAACTTCCCTATTCAAATCGAATTCAATACCCATACGATAGATCGATCCTTCACGTCTCAAATCCGATTCGTTCATAGAGCTGTGGAAGAGGTAATGTTTATCTTAGCTTTTACTTTCTTTTTTTAAGTGAATTTGTTTAATGTTTGGCTATGTTGGCTCGCTTTTCCTCAGATACAAAACGGTGCAACCTTTGTT